>JAQZBX010020356.1:0-33067 GCA_029593785.1 Cabassous unicinctus
GCTAATTCAATCATGAGCTCTGTGAAGATCAGGGATCTTTCTTTTACATATTGTGCTCAAATATGAAGGACAATTGTACTCAAAAAGGGAGGAAATTTAATGATATACAATGTACAGGACACATCTTTGATAAAAGATAAAAAAAATTCAATACTGGTTCTAAGATTTGTGTTTTTATTGTAGCATTGTTGTTAATTTTGTTTTGGAATTGAGAAAATACAATGGAAGGCTGTAAAATTTGCTTACCTAGGAGAATTTGAAGTAGAATTTCCCTGTATAATTTTTCTGGTATGCTTCGAATATTCACTACTTGTTCAACTGGGAGAAAAAGGACTTAAAAGGGAAGAGAAATATTTAAAACACTAGGAGGAATCCCTTTTAATGAGGTAGTCAGTGATTACTTGAATATCACTATTGGATTCTGTTACTGGTTTAGGTGTTTCCATGCTAAAGAACAAAAACCACATGAGGACTAGAAGCTTTTTCATGCCCCTTCCCCCAACCCCTCACTTTGGGGAAGGATATGGAAACATGGATATCTGAATATCAAGGTCATGGACAGCTGGGGACGATTTCCTCTATGGCTTCTGTATGCCTCCTGTTAACATATGCCCTGCAGTCAGTGAGTGCTTAAGAGAGGACTGCAATTGGCTCTGGTTAAAGAATGCCTGTAACAGGGTTCAGTGAATGTGCTAAATCTCTATGCAGTTTCTGCAGAAAAAACAACAACAACAAAACATCCAGGTTTGATTTTCTAAAGGAAAAAAAAAGTTCAGTGCAATCCATTTCACATAACCCTCTGCAATGAACAATGAAATGGCTGTAATGCAGATAATTTCTTCCCATGGAAAAAATATCAGTATTTGTATAGCTCAGTGTTAGTTGAAAGTTTCTGCTCAAGTTGTATTTTACAGTTTATATGGGTGCTTTGAAAGATGCTGGATCACACTAAATTGAGTCATTTTTATTTTTAAATATATAGTGCTCTACTATGACATGTATTCTTTAAATGTGCTACAAACAACCAAGTTTTTCAGTGTTTCAAGTTATTTCATATATATCTAACTTATATATACATGCAACGCAATTTACAGTGCTTATAAAATATATGGAAAACATTTTTCTTCTATGTGGAAAAGCAGCAAATGAATGAGTGAATTGCTAACAATGTATAGAAGAAATATGGAGCCAGGACTGCTATTGGAATACTTGGCTATATAGCCCTCAACATAGAATCAAATGGCTAGTGGCAATAAAATCATTTATCAAAGAATACTAGCTTGTTAACTTGCTTTTCTAAATGTGGTAGGAACCCTGTTTTAATAAACATAACCAGCTACAGATATGATAGGTTAACACAGAACTTAATATTTTTTCTTCCTTAGTTTTGAGGTCAAATTTTGTTTTCAGTATTAAGAATATTTTTTTTTTCTTTTTTGATATTTGGAGCATCATTTCCATAGTCAATATATTTTCTGATGGTGGGTCCCTGGAAGTTCAGCTATGTTTTAAATGCTAGTTAATTATTAACTATTTATTATTTGCTAGCTAGCTACAGGTATAAGAGCTATCACTTCCCTGGTATTATTCAGGGAAATTATCGATAGTGCTGTGAAAACTCTAACCCAAAATCTGAATGGCTTTAGATAATAAAAGTCTGTTTCTAATTTATATCAGTTTAATTAGGTTTTTAGGAGATGACCTTCCACCCGGTGATTAAAGATGATGACTCTTTCCAACTCTGCTTCAGATGGCCAACAAAGAAACTGGAAGAATGAGGAAGACTATGCCAATCATTTCATAATCAGACCAGGAAGAGACATATCTCTCTACAAGTCACATTCCTCTGACAGTAACACCAACACATTACCCAACCTAACTGAAAGGGAAACTAAGAGACATAACCTTCTTGTTAGCCTAGCAAGAAAAGATGGGGTTGGTGAACATCTAGCTAGTCTATGGAACATAAGTGTTTGCTTATTTAATCTTCACAACATATGTACTCTTATCTCTTTTCACAGTTGAGAACACTTGGATACAAAGAGTTTTATAAATATCCCAGGGTTCATGAGGATTAAATGACAGAGCTGAAAATTGTCAGGCAAATTGTCTCCAGAGCTCAAATTCCTAATGATTATGAAAAAATGGTTCAAATTAAATATCAATAAATTCATAAAATACTTTTATTTATTACACATAATTATCTACTTTTTCCAACCCATGAAATAAATGAGGGAATACTGAATTCCCAGCCTGGAGAGCTCTGCCACATTCTGCAAAGGAGCAGCAACAGTCCCCTGAGTGCAGGGGCAGTGTCTGGCAAAAGAGGATAGCCCACTGATGGGTTCTTGTTATTGATGACTAGCCTATGCGTCTTTGCTCTTGTAATTTAACTGATTCTTTATTTATTTATCTCTTAATTGCTACTTCCAATCTCCTGTATTTTAAAAAATGTGCATTGTGACATATGTTCTTTCTAGTTGCTGCCTTTTATCTCAACATCATTATTGATTTCAATGATTATTTTCATCATCATTGAAATATGAATTAAGCACTAATTAAACATATTAACTCATATTGAAGAATTCTTGCTTACCGATAGTATTATTTAGAGATTTAAAAAAATGTGATTTAGAGAGTGTCTTAGCTTGCCAGGACTCCTGTAACAAAGCACAAAAGACTTCAGTTGGCTTAAACAATAGGAATTTATTGTCTCACATTTTTGCAATCTAGAAGTCCCAAATTAAGGTTTAAACCGGACCATGTTGTCTCTGAAGTCTGTAGCATTCTGGTGGTGGTTTGCAGACAATCCATAACTCAATCTCTGCCTCTGTCACATGGCCATTTCTCTCCCTGTCTGTCTGCTACTCGTATATGCAAATTTCCTCTGCTTCTAAGGTCTCCAGTCATATTAGATTAAGGCCCTCCTTGATTCACTTTAGGCTTGACTTAATTATTAACATCTTCGAAGATCTATTTACAAATGCATTAACATTTACAAGACAGGGGCTGAGGACTTGAACATATCTTTGTGTGGGACATGATGCAATCCATATCAGAGAGGTTAAGTAAATTTCTCAACTGACATTAAGGGATATAGCTGTTAGTGTCTGACTCTGGATTCTGTGCTTTTAAGCATTATGATAATCTTCCATAAAAAGTTAGGTGAAGAAATTGTGGAAAATCACTTAAATCTTTACCATTTGCATTGTACATTGTGTCAAGCTGGCATATGTTTTTGCTATTTACTATTATTTTTAACCCTATTTCCTGGGCTCCTTTGGGATACTAAACTGGTATGTTTGTGTCTATAGTTTGGAAATTTAATGTAAATAAAAATGTTGCAGTTTAATAAGGAGTGTATAATCAATGTATGGTAAAAGTCAATTGGTTGCACAACAGTACTCAAGGAGCATATATTACTCACTGTTTCTCTTCATCTTCATCTTTTTAATGAACTAGGGATTGATTCAATTGACTTTTAAATAAACTTAAGATAATTCCACTTTTGAAAAGAATACATAAATATACTCAAATATACATATTATTGAAGATTTCAAGCATACACAAGGAAAGAGAATATAATAAAGTCCCTTGATCACCTCCCACATCTTCAAAATGTATAGTTACTGTCTTTTATGGGTGGACCCTCTTCTACTGCCTTTATTTGGCTCATCTCCAGTGCCTTCAAATAGTTGTTTTTATTTAAAAAATATTTTGTCAAGATTTTATAAATGTTATCTTCAGGAGGGTTAGATCAACCATCTACTCTTCAATCACTCCTTCCTTTGTGAAACCCTGTCTTCCCTTCACTTTTGAGCCACCACACTTTACTGGTTGACCTCTTTCTTCCCTGGTAAAATCTTAGTTTCTATTCCTGGCTCTCCTTCTCTGTCCAAGCTTTAAATGTGGAAGCTACTCAGGACTTGTTCCTGGGTCCACTTCATGTCTCACTTTACCCTTTCTTCTTCCACTCTCTTCCACTTTCATGACTTCAAGTACCATTTACAGACTGATGACAAAATTATAATCCCTTGGTAACCTCCAGACAAATACGTGGCATCATCAACATGTTCAATATTTAATTCTCACTCTTTTCCTACATTTTTCTCTACCTACAATTTTCTCTATCTTGGTAACCAGCACTACCAGTGCTCATAAGTATCAATCTTTATATTCTCTACTACCTCACTGTATTAGTCAATCAAAAGGGTACTGATGCAAAGTACCTAACATCTGTTGGCTTTTATAAAGTGGTATTTATTTGGGGT
This sequence comes from Cabassous unicinctus, assembly GCA_029593785.1. Classification (NCBI taxonomy): domain Eukaryota; kingdom Metazoa; phylum Chordata; class Mammalia; order Cingulata; family Chlamyphoridae; genus Cabassous; species Cabassous unicinctus. The sequence goes on from JAQZBX010020356.1 coordinate 4,272, forward strand.
AGAAACTTACAGTTACCAGGCCATATAGTGTAAGTTACATCCCTCACCAAAGTCTGTTGCCACTTGTTGGAGCAAGATGTCTGCCGATGTCTGCCAAGGGTTTGGGCTTCCTGGGTTCTTCTCTTCCAGGGGCTTGTTTCTCTCCTGGCTCAGCTGCAAGGCTCCAGGCTCATCTGCAAGGGTTTAGCCTTCTTCCTCTTAAGCCTCCATGGTCCCAGCTTCTTCCAATATCAACTGTAGGGTGGGGTAAGTCTCATCTCTCTCCCAGGGCTCATTTCTCTTTGGGCTCAGCTGCTCTGTCCTCTTCACAAGGTCAGCTGTAGACTACCAGGCTCGCTCTCTTCTTGGGGCTTCTGCTGTGTCTATGGAGCTGTCTCTATTCCTCTGTGTTCTTCTCCTGTGTGTTTACTTCCAGGGGCTCCAGCCTCTAAAACCTCCAACTAACTCCTCTGTTTTGTCGTTTTCTCTGTGAGTCCCCACCCACCAAGGGGGCAGGGACAAAATGTCTTACTGACGTGGCCCAATGAAAGCCCTAATCAAAATTTAATCAAGTAAAAGTGAAACCTCTGAAATTAATGCAATCTAATACACCCAGAGGAATAGGCCGGTTTACAAACATAACCCAATATCTATTTTTGGAACTCATAAATAATACCAAACTGCTACACTCACTAACACAATCTCACATACAATTATAGCTGGAAACTACCAAGAAATTTTGGTTTCTTTTTATTCACCTCTGCCGTGTTGCCATGCATTTTTTATATTGTAGCAAGAGTGAAGTTTTAAAAACAATATCTGATCATGCCACTGCTTTCTTCAGACCCTTTTAAGTCTTCTCAGATTGCTTAGAATAAAGAAAGATAAATAATATGACATACAAGACCCAAAATAATCTTTCTGTTTCCTAACTCTAGAGCCTTATCACATGCCGCTTTCTCCTTATATCTCACTGTGCATCGGCCAAACTGGTATTCTTTGGATCTCAAAATGTGCTAACTGTTCCCAGTATTGTACATTCACACATGTTTTCTTTGCTCTGTCAGAAACATTCTTATTCTATTCTTCTCCTAAATCCTACAAATCTCTCATGTATCAACTTAAATGCTGCTTCTTCAGGAACATTTTGTGTTAAATATCAATCCCAGGCCAAAAAAGTGTTGATTTTTATGTTTTAGCAGACAGTTAAAATGGCTGAGCTTGAACTTCAAATTGCACTCCTCTGCAGTGGGCAGCAACTATAATATATGTTCTGTTCTTTCAACCTTAACTGTACTGTTTTGAGTCTGCTCCATTCTTGCATGGTTCATGAATGAGCCAGGGATTAGGGCTCACCCTCTGTGGCTCTCTCCCTTCTGGGACTACCCACCCTCACTCTCCAGCAACTGTGGGAGCCCTGAAACCTTCCCTTTGATAATTTAAGCCAGTGAGAGAGGCTATCAGGGATTTAGCCTTCCCATGGGGACTGGAGCCTCCCTCAGGAGAAACGTTGTAAACATGGAAAATTCAGGAAATGCTGTTCTCTTCTGCCAATGTGTTCCTTGCTCACATTCTTCTCATTTGCCATTAGGTATGTGTATGTCTGTGTATGTGAATGAATATATATATTCAATCCAGGGTTTAGACTGTTTTCTGTGGTAGGGTTAATCTAATATGAGCTTCTCTGCCATTAACAGAAGCACAAATTTTATTCAAACAAACAATATAATTATTATTGAGTGCCTACTGTGTGCCAGATACTCTGCTATGTGGTAGCAAAAGATATGGTCTCTGACATCATAGGATATATATTTTACTGCAGGAGAGAAACATTAAATAATTATCCAAATAATCAATTTTAATTGTCAAAAGTTTATGAAATTGAACTTCAAAGGGATGTGAGAATAAATAGCAGGGAAATGCTAATTCCTTAGTTGAATTAGAAAAGGCTTCCAGAGGAATGAAGTATTAACTAATATTTGAGAGTTAATAGAAGTTAACTACACAAGGAAGTCAGGGTCAGCTTCAGGGAAGACCATATTCCAGGCAGAAGGAACAATCAGAATGGAATTATTGAAGCAAGAAGAAACTTTTGAAATAAGATCAGTGTGACCAGACTTTATAAAAAGAGAGAAGAATAGCTAGAGATAATAGAGTTTGTTTTAGAGAAATAGAATGCCACTGAAGCATTTTAAGTAGGGGAATTATTTTGTCAGGCTTACAGTTTCACTATGAAAATAACACTTGAATGCATCACTTCTAAATCTCTCAATGCAAAGATTTATCATATAGAGTGAAGCTTGTAACCTGCTTTTCAGTGTGCTTATTGGATAAGCATTTTTCCTGTATAATTGGTATAAACACTTCCTCAATTGCATAGCATTCTCATGAGTGTAGGCACTGTAGCTTTTTAAAATTATTTTCTAAAGTTTTATTTGAATGCCTTCATATCAGTCAGATAAATAATGCTACCATGAACATCTTATTACAAAAGACTTTCTTACATTCAGAAAATATATTAAGTAAAAATATGCTAAAGATATATTATCATACATGTTAAGGATCTAGAGATAAAAAGACCTAACTTGCTTTCTATTGTTAATGAAGATTAAAGATATTAATGAAGATACTATTAAACGTGGATTAAACTAAATTTTAAAAATGAATTGTTTTAAATACAGCATCATTTATGCTGATTTATGTTAAATGTCTTCCTGATTGACTAGGTGGATGAAAATATCAAAATAAGAAAGTTTCCATTACTACCATGGATCATTCACATTTGTTTGTAAAGAAGAAACTTTCAGGAGACCACAAACTGCTTTTGAGCATTAGGTGTACCCTAACAGGATGACATTTGTGATTGTATCTGCATAAATTGCTTGAAATACTCCAAGTACCTTAAGTACTTCACAGCTGCAATATTTTCAAACTCGTTTGAAGATTTTCCAGGAAAAGTGCACTTTATGCCTAATTAAGAGAAGTATCCCAAGTGGAAAACCATGGCTTGGCTTTATTTCCATTAAACCTGTTCATGAATGAAAACTACAGCTGAGGATGATTCTAAAGAGACCATTAGAAACTTAAAAAACAGTAAGTCTTCAAGGTTCCAAGCAATTGCTATAAAAGCACCAACACCGTTGTTCCTTTACCTTTTGTTGCATTAAAATAAATTAAGATTTTTTTCCATTTGTAGCTCAGTATAATCCTTTATCCTCTTTCCCACCAAGCTGTCACCTTCATCTATATAAGCATAAAACTGGTTTAATAGAGCTTCTGGGCAAATGCCTGATGGATCCAATTCTTAGAGCTTCCTGTCTGTAGGTCTGTAGGTAATGTTGCAGTCATTTTGGATTAGTGATAAACGGTCATGAAAATTGGAAACAGGTTCCTTTAGCTTTTCACAAGAATCTGAAAAAACAGAAATGTGTGCACCCAGAAAGTGTGATTCCAACTCAAACATCATAAAATAATACACAGTGCATGCTTAACTGCATGCAGGGCCATTTGAACATATTAAATGACATTGCCTGATGCCAAAGTCAAGTATGGTTTCAGCATTCAAATGCACAGAAATTTGGAGAAGTCTCAGCTTTAAATTGAACTAATGACACAGCTTTATGTTTACCCTTATAATAGCAGAAAAAAATGGTTTCTTCTCTTTTCATCTCTCTCCTTCAAGACAGTTGTTGGTAAGTAATACTTTTCCAATTTATTACCCTTGCAGATAAGAATTATAAAAAATACCAAGAGCAACAAAAATATGCTGAACATTTAAAATGTGTCAGGGGGTTTTCAAATATTATCTTACTTAATTTTTGCAACCATACTATATGGTAGATGACATTATTATTATCCCCATTTTACAGTGGAGAAAGTCGAGTCTCTAATATGGTAAGTAGTTAACTCATGGTTACCGGGTCAGTGAATGGTAATGAATGATTTTAACAGTTTATTTGGAGACAAACTGCAATCAATCCCAAAGTCCCTGCAGTGGAGAACTATCCTACATGGAGAATACTGGAATTTTCCTAATTAGACAACTCAATTTCTCTCATTGAAAATTGGACCTTATTTCTGCCTCTGGAATGGAGGTGTTCAGGCAAGAATGGCTTGGAGTCAGCTTTCCAAGTGCTTTTCCTAAGACGTGAGGTTCATTGTTGTCTTAAACAGACAACCTTCTTTACTTCATACAGGTCCAGGCTGCCCAATCCATGAAAGTACCATCAGTCTCATATTTAGGAACAGGTTAACAGAAGTTTTTAATTTGTGGTGAAGTCCCAATGAATTCTTTTTTTCAGATGTCTCAGAGATTGACATATTGGAAGACACAGCAAAATAATACCCAGTTTCTGGGACTCTCTACATCTCCATTTTAAAGAGATCCCTTTCTGTGTTATTTCACTTAGTCATCCAAGCAGAAAACAGATCCACAGGGACCTCCCTGGAATGGTTATCAACGTATTCACCTTTAGTTTTATGTCTTGCTACATCTTAAGCGGAGGAAATTGCAGAATAAAGGACAAAGACATTCTTGAATTTTCTGAGATGGAGCATGTGAATTTTACAATTCAGAGGCTTTAAGCACGTATTCAATTTTGTGAGGTGGCCTTTCAGTTCACCCTGACTTGACCATTTTATAAAACTTTAGATATAAAGCTATTTAAAGAGTTATATAAAAAACGCCATTGCCTCTTATGAGATTGTAGGCAAAGATTTCTACACTTCCAAAACAGACATTAAAAAAGGTGCGATTTGATTCCTAAATAGCCATTATTACAGACTTAGAGTAAGGATCTATTATATAGGGTGTCAGTGGTAAATAAAAATCCACCTTCTAATTTCTCAAATTCAACTCTCACCTGCTCATTAAGACTATAAATTATTAACGTTAATTATAGAGTCATTCTTCTGATTTAAGTTTCCTTGCTTGGGGTTAAAATTTAAATGTGTCTGAGAATGACAACACACCAAGCTTTATAAATCACAGTGTGATGAGTTAACCAGATCTTTTCATGAAAATGTGTAGGGAAGAACATTAAACGCAGACGAGCTTGTGCACAGGAGAAGAAAGGAGGAGGGCTAAACTCAGAAGACTTGAGAAAGACTTCATACATTCATAAAGATCTAATCTTAATGTGATTACTGCGAGTGATAAGGGCACAATACATGTGACAGAGACACCTAAGTGAAAGATTGCAAGACCTAATCAGAAAGGCAGTCTCTTGCAGCTGCCAATTCAGAAATCATGGGAGACTACAGGTAAATTACCATGATGTGCAACAATCAGCATCAAAAATAGGGAGTGTTGAAATGGATTCTCAAACAGGATGCAAACCCACCAAATAATTAGCTGATTTGAGGAGGAAGGGAAGAATCTGAGAAATCATTTATTCTGTGTATCTCATCAAAATTTGTTAGAGAGCAGACACTTTGTGAGGCTATAAATCCATGCCCAGAACACAAGTGAGTAACGTTTTTCATAAACAAGGTCCTTGTGTTGTTTCTCTGTTTTTGAGATTTGCTCAGGCAGTGACAGATCTGGGTTAGCACACTAATCATCACCCCAGATGAAATGACCTAATACCAGTAAGGAGTTCACAAAAGCCCTCAACCTTGAATCTGAAATGGAGCACATTCCAAATATTTTGGAGAGTGAACAATATTTTATTGATGATGATTAAATCAAACAAAAAATTGGCTGTCATCTGAGCACAAGGGCTGGATCCTGTATTTTCCAAAGTATGAAATTGCCAAATTTGGGTCTCCAAAGCATCTTTACATGGAAGTTGTTCTGGTAAAGTAGATAGTCAGAATATGGCCAGCTTGCTTTTACCGAGGGAATCATAAATCTGAATTTTCTCACTTATGGTCACCTAAAATCTCCAAAAAAAAAAAAATTGCACACACATAAGAATCTTAACATTTAAGATCTTTTTCATGAAACAGAAATAGGCAAAACCAAAGGGAGACATGACTGATTGCACATTGTGCATGGAACTAAATTGTCATTGACTTGGAAGAAAACTTGAAGAAACGTAAACAAATTAATTGGTTGGATTCTCAGTTTCATGCTCAGGGATGCTATATAAGTGCTTACTGTGGGAGGAAATGATGCAAACATCGATTGGGGTGAGGAATATTGTATAAAATTTTAAGGCAAGCCAACTCTTAGGTTACTGCTACCAACAGCAGAATAATTTTTATTTGTATTTTTTTCGCATAGAATAGCATAAATCTAGCTTAATTTTATACCCTCAAATCCTATGCTAATAGATGACTTATGTAAGCAATTATACCTTCCAGATTGCCATGCCTGCCTTCTGAAAGAGGATGGTTTTGTCTAGAAACTCACTGCCTATTCAATGGGAAAAAATCAGGAGGACCTTGAAACAGTCTTTTCCACTGGGTTCAGTAAAAATATTTTTTTGAATGGATGGATCAGTAAGTTTTTTCTACCATTTTGTTTCTTTTTCTTTAAGATCTTCAAAACACATATAATTTACTCGCATGGTTAATTGCATTTGTTACTAATTGCATTTTGTTACTTTGTATAAAATATAGTTGAGCTAACATTTTAGCTGCAGAAATACAAATGAAAACGCTGCTTCATAAATGTTTAAATTCTTCAGAAACTGCTATCATGGAAAAGACATTCAACAACTAATGAGAAAAATTTAAGTAAGCATAATTTAAAAATTAAATATGAAATAGGTTTGCTAAATATTGCCTGTTACTAATGCTTTTACCAAAAGCCATTTTGAGCATTATAGCTTGCTTATTCCTTTCCCAGAAAGTATTTAGTTTGGGACTTCCAGCAAACATGTAGGGCAGGTACCTTTTTGATCTAAAGTTGTTAATAGTGACACCATTTCAAAATGTGGCAATAGAAAGTGAGGCTCAGTAATTCCAAGAGAAAATTATTAAATAACTGTATGAGGGCTTAAACATATGTTATTTTACTTTAAATATGAAAAGCATTTCAATTTTTAACATAGTATTGTATATGTAAAAAAATAATATGAAAGGTATTTTATACTAAGAATACTTCCCATAAATTCACTTCATGTTATAAACATGTTTGTTAAAGTAGAAATTAAATTGATAGAAATAGATGATTCAATAATACATAAGGACATGTATACAGATAAATTTATATACATATATATAAATATGTATATACTATGAATATATTTGTGTGAATATATTTTATATATTTCTTTAATGTAAAAGCTATTAAGAAGTAAAGTCTGAATTTTTGTAAGCAGTGTTTTTCATGTTTTAGGTCACTGAACTTATGTTATTTCAGAGAACGAAATGTATAACGGCATTTGAACTTTATCAATTAATTTTCTTTAAGACTTTAATTTCAATATGCAATAATGTTATGGCAAAATTTTAAAATAAAATATTTACTAGCTTTTAGCATTGAGAACTCTTTTTGTAATCAAGCTAATAGATCCTTTATCTTCAAATGAGAAGCACAATATCACATTCCTTGAAATGCAGGTTAGAGATGTGACAAATCAGACAAATCCAAGTTCATGTAATGAAGTCACATAAAGGTTCCAATGGGATTAATGATGGGCAGAAAATTTTCTATAATCCGTTTTCATGAACAATTAAAACCAATTTTATGTGCAATAGAAAATGAGAGAATCAGAACTTCCAGTCTTTATATTAGCATTTAGTGGGGATACATAAATCTGGGATTGTGGTCTTCCCAACTACAGTTTTCAGAATACATCCTTAAGATCCATTCACTTTGGAATGCTGACAAATATATCTGAAAGGAAAATTGGCTGTTAGAAGTGCAGAGTAACTTTTCTCCAAAGAACTCATGACACTTTCTTAGGATTTTGTATGTAAAGGAAATCAAAGAAGGAAGCACATGGGACATACTGCTAGATGCACTAATATTTGCTTAACCTTAAAACTGACTTTGGAAAGAACAACTTCCCAGGGAATATGGAACCACTGAAATAAATGAGCCAACATGTTCAGGAAGAAGCTGTGTGACAGGCTTTCCATGACTTTGACCTTAAAGATAAACACAAAGCCAAAGAGCCCGTGGTATTCCTGGAACCCAAATCTACCCATGTGGACCAACTTGCAAGAGTCACATTCAGAGGGGTCAGTGGCTCTTAAAGAGGGACCCAAAAGAGCAAATGAAGGAGGAATGGGACTTGAACTTTATGCTATATGAATATGTTTCTAAGAAAGAATGTTCTTCCCCATTAGTAAAAATTTAATCCATCTGTGGGAATTAGAATCATAAAGGAAAGAGCTTAAGAAAGAAGGAGTTTCAATTTATATTCCTATTCATCTCCTATGTCTGCTTGGGATTCTGAGACTTGGCAGAAATTATGGTGTCATCTTGGTGGGCTAAAGCGGAGATTTACACCCTCTGTCTCTGCCAGCTTTCAAGTTATGTTTGTGCAGTCTGGCCTCTCTGCAAGGCTGCTCCTCAGCCTCAGTGGGTTAAAGGCTATGGCAAGGCATTCCATGCACCAGCCAGCAACAAAAAAGTGGATTACAATAATGGGGATGAAGTTCTTTCTGGGCAGAAGATTTTTCTGTCATTCTGCATGTTTTCGTAAATTGAACATTTAGCTTCCTTTGTTTTGAGTTATGTAATCCCTCAGGAGGTTTAGGCCATGGAATTTTAACCCTTTTCTACCAAGGCAACCTCTCAGCTGAGCTCCAACTTTCCCAAGGGGGAAAAAAAAAAGAGTTCTCTAAGCCTCTTTGCAAAAGGTTAGTTGTGGGTCACTAAAAAAGGCAATGTAACCCCACTGTGCCAGTGAATGACATGTCATGAGTGATTATGGAAGAACTAAAGAGTAAACTAATTGATGACCCAATCAGCATGTATCAAAAAATCATCTGTTTCTAATATTTGCAATGTACATTTTTCTGACTCAAATCGTATTTCAAACAGAGTGATATGTAGACACCGAAGCACATTTGTTTGACCACCATTTTTAAAGGCTATGTTATAAAAATATATTCATTAATGAAAACTATCAGGATTTACATTGTTTGGGAAATTACATGGGAGTTTCTACTTCAATGTGAGTGAGAGTGTTAAAAGTTAGTTATTTAAAGAAACAGAAAACTACAAATTCTGGAGAGGATGTGGAGAAATGGGAGCACTCTCTCTTGTCAGTGAGAGTAGAAAATGGTGCATCCTCTGTGGAGGACAGATTGGTTGTCCTCAGGAAGCTAAACATAGAACTGTCATATGATATAGCTACTAGGAATATATTCAGAATAACTGAAATCAAGGACACTAACTGACATTTACACACCAATGTTCATAGCAGCATTACTCACAATTGCTAAAAGATAGAACCTGACCAAGTGTCCATCAACCAATGAATGGATAAATAAAATGTGGTATACTATTCAGCTGTAAGAAGATATAAAATCTGGATTCATATGACAACATGGATGAAACTAGAGGATATTATACTGAGTGAAATAAGCCAGAAACAAAAAGACAAATATTGTATGGTCTCACTACTGTGAACTAAATACAATGAGTAAACTCATGGAGTTTAACTCTAGAGTATAGGTTACTAGGAGATAGAATGTGGCTTGAGAAAGGGGAGCAGATGCTGAATGTATGTAGAACGTTAAATAAGGTGGATTGTAAATGTACGAAAATGGATAGAGTTGATGGTAACACATAATGAGTATAATGAGATAGTCTAGAGAGGTTAATTAATTGAAAGAAAGCCAGAGGATAATCTAAAGACTGTATAACATGATTTTGGTGGTGAATGATGATTGTGGTTAATATTACAAACACAAAGATGTTCCTCTATTAAAAAGTTTTTAAGATATAGAGTTACATGGAAAAATACAACTAATGTAACACATAGACTATAGTTAACAGTAATATTGTAATATTTTTTAAGCAATGGCAAAGAAGGTACTGTATCATTGCTAAGGGCTAATAATGGGGGTATATAAGGAAGTGTGGGATGAGTAATGAAAACATTTTGAAATGGACTGAGTTTATGACAGCATAACTTTGTGATGAAACTGAGAGCTACTCAGGGTACATTTTGGATGGATTGTATAATACAGTGGTGAATGATGGACCATGGCTAACAGTACAAATATGAGAATATTCTCTCATGGACTATGGCAAATACACAATACTAATACATGTGGGAAAAATACACCAAATATAAGCTCTGGGCTATAGATCGCAGCAATATTATGATGATGTTCTTTCATCAATTGTAACAAATGTGTCACAACAGTGTAAGGTGTTGGTAGTAGAGCAATGTATGGGAATCCTGTGTGGTATGTGTGATTGTTTTGTAAACTCACAATTTCTCAAATAAAAAATATAAGTATTTATAAAGAGTTAGGAATACCACAATATTACAACTAAGATTGCAAATATTTCAGCATGGTAGCATAACATAACATAAATCATGTTATTTAAGCTGGAACAACAGAGTTGTCATTTTCCTATTCTCAGTAATTGCCATTCATGACTGAATTATGCGCAAATAAAAAAGTTCTTACCTAGATATAGTCCAGGGAAGCCAAATAAACCAAATAGTACAATGAGGCAGTTATATTGTTATTGTTTACAACAGTATTTAATAGAATGAAAGATTAAGAACTCTATCTGTATGGCAGCCTTATCTTTTACAATGGGAGACTTGTTTCTTTCAGGCAGTGATTGAGGTCAGAAAATTACTCACTAGCAAACAATCTAGATTGTTAATCTGCTGTCTATATCTCTGGGTTGTCTTTCAGTTCAATGGCCTCCCAATTGCTTCTTTCTAGGATGTCAGTATGCTTAATAATTGGAAAATGTTAGCTGGTCCTGCAGAGAGAGCTCTAGTGAAATTTTGTGCTTCCTTTTCCATTAATATATAACTATTAAACTACAAGTCTCTTTGGATTGTTTGGGTATGACTTTTTGTGTATAACTTCTTATATATCAAGTTGCTTTGCCATATTCTAGCATATTATAGTCATTATTGTGCTCCATATCAGCGCAGGCCTCAGTTTAACAGTTTAGTCCAGAAGTAGACTAAACTCTAGGTTCTGTGAAATCAGGAATTTTATCTATTTTTCCATCATTTGTTTTTTAGCACTTATCATAATGCCTGCTACATATAGGAACTCAAAAAACAATTGTTGAATGAAAGAATAAGCCAACACCCACATGTTCTGCAATTTTGTGATTTTATTCCAATTTTTAATCTAATAAATATACTGTAATTTATAAAGATAGGACTTTTCTTTTGCTGTAAAAATTCTCAGTGAAATACTCAGGGCCAGGCTACCTATGTTTGAATCCTTGGCTAAAATAGCTGAACAATTTGGACAAATTATTTATCAGTTCCTTATTTCAAATTCTGATAAAAATAATACATTTTGGAGCAGTTGTGGCTCAAGCAGTTGGTCCTCTGCCTCCCACAGCAGAGGTCCCTGGTTTGGTTCCCAGTATCTCCTAAAGAAGATGAGCAGACACAACGAGCTGATGCAATGAGCAGATACAAGAGGCAGGGAGCAGATGTGACTCAAGTGGTTGGGCACCTTCCTCTCACATGGGAGGTATCAGGTTCAGTTTCTGGTGCCTCCTAAAGAAGATAAACAGACAACGAGTAGAAACAATGTGTGGGCACAACAAGCAGAGACAACGAGCAGACACAATGAGCAGAGACAATTAGCAGACACAACGGGCAGAGACAAGGAAATGACAATGAGCGGACAGATGAGGGAGCCATCTCAGGGTGGTGATAATGATAATACATATTAAGTCTATTGTGTGGATTAAATGAATTCATGCATATAAATCCCCTTAGCACAGTACTTGGCACATAACAAATATTCAGTAAATATTAGCTGTTACTAGTGTTGCTATAGTACTATTCTTTTTTTTTTTTTTAAGATTTATTTATTTATTTATTTATCCCCCCCTTGCTACTTGTGCTTGCTGTGTCCACTTGCTGTGTGTTTTTTCTGTGTCTGCTTATCTCCCCCTTGCCGTGAGGTCTTGCTGCATCAGCCCACCGCGCCGCGCGGGCCGGCCTGCCCTCACAAGGAGGCCCCGGGAAGCGAACCCGGGGCCTCCCATATGGTAAAGGGGAGCTCTATCGATTGAGCCACACCTGCTTCCCTATAGTACTATTCAATATCAGCTTTTGTGATAGTATAGCACATTTTTATGAAATAAAATAGTTTTTCTTTTCACAGAGCTTTTCGAAGTGGGATTTGAGAACTCCATATTATTAGGAGTCTGCCAAAATAAGTTTTCTTTATAAAATATCCATAAATTTCTTAATGATAATACTTCAGTTAAAAAAAAAAAGTTTTATAAAGAGTTCTTGTCAGTATCTCTACTTTATTTTCCTTGCTTGGATGTAAGTAGTTTTGGTTAGAAGGGTCATGTTGAAATTGTTATGGAAGAAATTTACTCCTTTATTATGGAAATTGAAAGTAATATCTGGGCACATATATTGGCATAGTCATTTATTCCTGTTATTTTTTTTTATAGCCAGTTCACTCTTTTATTTGAGTATAAACATTATCACTAAAAGTCCATTTAAGAAGAGAATGAGAGGTACTTGTATAACTTAAGAAATATATTTTGAAAGTAACTTCCCCAGGTGTGAAAAATAAGAATTGACTTGGTTTTTTGGGTGATAGAAGTAATTTAGGAGAGCCAAATAAGTGAACCATAGGCTCTTAGAGCTGGAAAAACCTTACAGATTATCATGGGCAGACATGACAACTACATGGCACTGTTGCCACAAGTATCTTCAACCCATCTCATGACTTTCATCCGTATTGGGACTCTGCTGCTGAGCCAGGATACATTTTTCAGAGACTCCTTCTCAGCCTACCACCAATTGATTAAATGTGCTAAGCAAGATGAATATCTATTTGTCATCCTTGAGCTACAATTGACCTTTTATTGTTTACAAAATATAGCATTGGAACACTGAGAGCTTATTTGACTCTTTCCCTGTCACATGATTATTTGTAGTCACAGTTACAGGATTTCTGATTCTGAAGTTAATGTTCTTTTTAATGCATGGAAAAAATAATATGGTGAACAAAATGAGATTCTAGCAACCAACAAAAAATGTCTTTAATCTATTTTGATTCTTTTAAACTCATTTCCTAAGAAGCTCAAAATACTTTACAATAGGCAAGCAGTAGTAAGTAGTGGAGGTAACCACAAGTGTGTAAGAAGCATTTATAAATAGGAGGTGGTTAATGATACCATCCCATACAGTTACTCCATTCTATATCATTACCATACAGTTAGTGATTCAAATGGAATACTGACAGGTCTTATTATTTTTGAAATTTATTTTAAAAGCTATCCCTGGTGTTGGTTTTATTGCCAACCCCACATGTAAGGAAGATTGTAAAATGTTTCACAAATGTTTGGAAAGCTTTCATCAAACTTGGTCCAAATATTGTTAAGTGTTTCATCAATGTAGGTTTATTTTCATGGTCTTAATATGAAACTAGTAGTTTTCAATTGCTTTTTTATGAGTTGAAATGTGCATAAAACAAGTGCAATTCAACCGAGTTTTTCCTTTAGAGAGTATGTGAGAAATACCAAACTGGAATCCAAATAATTGCAAATTTCTGAGACATTTAGTAAATTTCTTTGAAACTATCATTCCTTTATATGACAAGTAAACATAATGCACAAAACACTTTTTTTTTTTAACTCCAGCCAAAAAGCTCTAATTTCATGTGTAAGAGTGTGAAAATTAAGATTATTAGAAAGGGTAAATTAGTGGGTAACAAGATAAACAATAGCACAATATGACAACAGAAAGCCAAAGGTCAAAATGGATGAAGTAAGTAATGTCTTTACAGTAATAACATTGATGTTAATGGCTTGAACTTCCCAATCAAAAGACATAGACTGGTAAAAAGAATTTTTAAAAAAGCAATCTATATATTGTCTACAAGACACTCACCTCAAATGTAAGAACACAACCAGGTTAAAAGTGAAAGTTTGAAAAAAGATATTCCATGCAAATAGTAACCAAAATAGAGCTGGAGTAGCGATCTTAATATCAGACAAAACAGATTTTAAATGCAAAGCTGTTATTAAAGATTAAGAAGGTATTATATATTAATAAAAAGGGCAATTCAGCAAAAAAAATAACTATACTAAATATTTATGCGCCTAACCTCAGTGCCCTAAGGTACCTGAGGCTACACTGGCAAAGTTGAAGGTAGAAATAGATGTCTTTATAATAATAGCTAGAGACTTCAATACACCATTTTCAGTATTGGATAGAATATCTGGACAGAGGATAAATAAAGAATCAGAAAGCTTGAATAATATGATAAAATGAACTACACCTAACAGACATCTATAGAACATTGCACCCCAAAACAGAGGAATATACATTCTTTTTAAGTGTTCATGAATCTGTCTCCAAGATAGACCATATGTTGGGTCACAAGACAAATCTCAATAAATTGAAAAAGATTGAAATTATTTAAAACACCTTCTCTGATTGTAATCGAATGAAGCTGGACATCAATAATGGATGGAAAAAGGGAAAATTCATAAATATTTGGAGTTTAAAGAAAACAGACTTAAATAATCAATGAGTCAAAGAAGAAACTGCAAGAGATCTCAACAAATATCCTGAGATGAAAGAAAATGAGAACACAACATATCAAAACCTGTGGGACAATGGAAGGGCAGTCCTGAGAAGCAAAGAAGAAAGAGTTAAAATGAAGACCTAACAGCACACCTGGGGAACTAGAAAAAGAACAGAAAACTAATCCCAAACCAAAACAACAGAGAGAATCAATCAAACCAAAACTTGGTTCTTTGAGAAGATCAACAAAATCTACAAACCCTTAGCTTAGACCGACAACAACAACAACAAAAAACGAGAGAAGGCTAAAATCCCACAAAAATAAGAGAGATCAAAAGAGCATACTATGAACAACTGTATGCCAAAAAACTGGAAAATGTAGACAATATGGATAATTTCCTAGAAACAATGAACCATCTACACTGACCCTAGAAGAAATAGAATACCTCAGCAATCCAATCACAAGTGACGAGATTGAAACAGTCATCAAAAACCTCACAAAGATGAAAAGCCTGGAAACAGATGGCTTCACGGGTGAATTCTACTAAACATTCAAAGATGACCTAATATTGATCTTGTCAAGCTCTTCAAAAAAATTGAACAGGAAAGAATGCTGCCAAACTCATTCTATGAAGCCAACATCAATCTAATACCCAAACTAGATATAGATACTATGAAAAAAGAAAATTACAGACCAATATCTCTAATGAATATAGATGCCAATATCCTCAACAAAATACTTGCAAACAGAATCCAAAAGTAGTCACCCAGGACAACTAATGAGGAAGAGATGATGGACAAACAACATACTAAGGAAGCGAGAGTGACTACAACTGCAAGAAAAGGAGTCTCATCTTTCAGATGTATGGGATCGAAGCCCCTCTCATTTAATGGTGGAGTGGGCCTCACCATCCCAGAGTCCTCAGGATTAGGAAATGAACTATGGACTAAAATAAACTTACTAGTATTCTACTATAGACTATTTGTGATTCTAGTAATGGAAGAAATGCTATTGTTGTGGAGGCAATGACCCATGGATATTCTGGGGTTTGGGAGAGGGAGAAACAGGTGTAAGATGGGGGCATTTTGGGGACATAGGAATCATCTGAATAACATTAAAATGACAGATACAGGGCATTATAAATCCAGCCATAACTTATAGAGTCAAATGGGAGAGAGTGTAAACTACAATGTAAACTATAATCCATGCTTAGTGGCAATGCTCCAAAATGTGTTTATCAATTGCAATGAATGTACCACACTGACGTAAGATGTTGCTAATGTGGGAAAATGTGGGAGGTGTGGGGAGCAGGGCATATGGGAATCCCCTATATATTCTCTGTAACATTTATGTAATTGAAGTATCTTTTAAAAATTTTAAAAAGTGGGGCAAAAAAGTACATGAAAAAGAATTATACACCACAACCAAATGGGTTTTATCACAGGTATACAAAAGTGGTTCAACACAAGGAAATCAATTAGTGTAATAAAACACATTGATAAATTGGAAGAAGAAAAATCATATGATTCTCTCTATTGATGCAGAAATGGCATTTGACAAAATACAGCACCCCTTTTTGATAAAAAATACTCCAAAAGATAGGAATAGAAGGAAGCTTTCTCAATATGGTAAAGTTCATATATGAAAAATCTGCAACTAGTATTGTACTCAACGGTGAAAGACTGAAAGCTTTCCCACTGAGATCAGGAACAAGACAAGGATGTCCATTGTCACATTGTTATACAATATTGTGCTAGAAGTTCTAGGTAAAGCAATCAGGCTAAACAAAGAAATAAATGTACCCAAATAAGAAAGAAGTAAAACTTTCACTATTCGCTGATGATATGATCCTATATCTAGAAAATCATAAAACATCCACAACTAAGCTACTAGGGTTAATAGACAAGTTCAGCAAAGTGGCAGGATACAAGATTAATATGTAAAAATCAATAGTATTTCTATATACTACTGATGTGCAATCTGAGGAGGAAATCAGAAAAAAAATTACATTTCTAATAGTGACTAAAACAATGAAATACTTAGGAGTAAACTTAATCAAGGACATAAAGGACCTATATTCAGAAAACTTCAAAACATTGCTGAAAGAAATAAAAAAAGCTTAAATAAAATGGAAGGAAATTCCGTTTTCATCGGTTGAAAGACTAAATATCATTAATATGTCAATTCTACCCAAACTGATTTACAGATTGAACACAATCCAATAAAAATCCCAACAGATTTTTTTTTGCAGAAATCAAAGAGCCAATAATTAAGTTTATTTGGAAGGGTAAGGGGCCCCAAATGGCCAAAAATGTCTTTAAAAAAGAAGAAAGAAGTCACTTCCTGACTTAAAAGCATTTTACTTAACTACAGTGGGAAAAACAGCATGGTACTGGCATAAGGACAGAGAGATTGACCAATGGAACCAAGTTGAGAACTCAGAAATCGACCCTCCCATGTACAGTCAAGTGATTTTTGACAAGGCTGTTAAGCCCACCCAACTGGGCCAGAACAGTCTATTCAACAAATGGTGCTGGGAGAACTGGATAGCCCTATCCAAAATTAAGAAAGAAAACCCTTATCTCACATCTTATACAAAAATTAACTCAAAATGGATCAAGGACCTGAGTGTAAAAACAACAACAATAAAGCGACTAGAAGAAAACGTATGAAACAATCTTCAAGATCCTGTGGTAGGAGATAATTTCTAAAACCTTATACTCAAGCATGAGCAACAAAGAAAAAATAGATAAATGGAATCCTCTCAAAATTCAACACTTTTGCACCTCAAAGGACTTTGTCAGAAGGGTGAAAAGTCATCCAACTCGATGGGAGAAAATATTTGGCAATCATATATCCTATAAAGGTTTAATATCCATGATATATAAGGCGATCATACAACTTAACAATAAAAAGACAAACAATCCAATTTAAAAATGGGCAAAAGACTTGAAAAGACAGCTCTCCAAGAAGAAATACAATTGGTGAAGAAACACATGGAAAAATGTTCAGCATCACTAGCAATTAAGAAAATGCAAATCAAAACTACAATGAGATATCATTTCACACCTATTAGACTGGCCAGTATTAAAATGTTGGAGAACTGTAAATGTTGGAGAGGATTTGGAGAGATAGGAATGCATATTCACTGTTGGTGGGAATGTAGAATGGTACAGCTACTGTAGATGGCTGTTTGGCAGTTCCTATGGAAGTTGAATATAAACTTTCCATGGAAATCAACAGTACCATTGTTAGGTCTATACCCAGAAGAATTGAGAGCAGTGACATTAACAGACATCCGCACACCAATGTTCACAGCAGCATTATTCATGATAGCCAAAAGTTGGAAACAACCCGTGTCCATCAACTGATGAATGGATAAACAAATTGTGGAAAATACACACAATGGAATATTATGCAGGTGTAGGAAGAAGTGAAACCATGAATCATATGACATGTGGATGAAACTGGAGGACATTATATTGAATGAATCAAGCCAGACACAAAAGGACAAATATTGTATGATTGTGCTATTGTGAACTAAATATATTATGTGAAATATAAATATATTGCATGATATACAAGTATGGATAAAATTGCATATATAAAGACCGTTTTTCTTTGAAGCTGAACAAATATGGGTTAATGCTACAAAATGTTAATTATAGACAGAAAATACCTCAAAAACATTATACTAAGTGAAGGAGACCAGACATAGAGTACTACATGTTGCATGATGCCATTTATATAAAATGTAAATATAAATGAATTCATAAAGATTAAATTAGAATTAGTAGTTATGTAGGGCTGGCGAAGGAATGCTAAGTGATGTAGTGTCTCTCTTTTTGGAGTAATGAAATTACTCTAAAATTTGTAAGATGATGAATTTACAATATTGTTATTATACTAAAAGGTATTGATTATACATTTTGGAACTTTGGATAGATCATATAGTATGTGAATATATCTCAACAAAACTGCTTAATAAAGAAATAAATAATTGTGCAAGAACAGCCAGAAATAGCAGCAATGTACATCAGGGGAAATATAGAGAGATTGAGAAGGGAGGAATTTTTTGTTTATTATTATTATTATTGAAATAATGAAAATGCTCTAATAATGATTGAGATGATGAACTTACTACTATGTGATTATGCCAAATACTATTGATTGCACACTTTGGATGAATTGTATGCTTTATTAATATGTATCAATAAAATTGACATGTTTAAAAATAGTATTAACAATGCTTAAAATAATTTATTGTTGGAATTCACTGTTGTGATGCTCAGAACATATTGATTTCATAACATGATGATAGTATATTATGTAAGGATAAAACATACTATTAAATCAGTGCTAATTTTATACTGTTGCATAAGTATATATTTACATATATACAGTTGCTGCTGAGTTATACTTTATAGTTTTGAAAATGATATTCAGTTGCCTTACCTAAAATAAGTTTCAAGAAATTTTCAAACTTTTTTCCTTATATTTCATTTTATCCATTACATGTTCATTCATTGTTGATTGAAGCTGTGACCCCAGTGGCTTTTTTAGAAATGAAAATATAATACTATAAAAGCATTTATTGAAGGGTTATGCAGTGGGTGTAAATTCATGACAATTTGAGGGAAGGAGGAATATATGAGGAATTTTCACAAAACAGCCATGTCTAATGTTTTATTCAACAGGGTCAAAACTGGAGTCCAGAGAACCAGGATTCTCTCACTTGGGAGGGATTTAGACCAAGAGCACTAGGGAATGTTTCAGAATCCAATGATGACAGCTTCTCTTGGATATTTTGTTTCTCCATAGACTAATATAATCATTGCCACGAAATGTTATCTATCAGCCTCTGATTGTATTCTAAAACACAACTTAAATTATAGCAAACATCATATAGTTGGGTAAGAAGAGCAACTGAGGGATCATTCTAACATTCATGTGTGGCTTGGCTACCTCAGAGCATGGTAGCTTATGGGAGTCAGACTTTGTATGTGGTGGCTCAGGACACCAAAGGCAAATGAGTTAGAAGTTTCATCTGCTGTTGTATCTTAGCCTTGTCAGTCACACTGTGTCACTTATACTGAACTCTGTTGATTTAAGCAGTCAATAGTCTAACCAGATTCTAGGAGAGGGCTAATAAAACCTACCTTTCAATGGAAGAATTGTCAAAAAATTGTGGACACATTTAAAAAAATCTCTACTTCTGATTTTGGCCACAAATGTCTTTATTTCCCCTGCTTTCAAAATGTACTGACTTCTAAGACCTCCCCAAACTGTCATACATCACAGGATCAGTCTTAAACTTAAATTCCAAGATCTTGTCATATAGATTGGGTTCAGTTGTGGATGAGCCTCCAAATATTCACAGGAAGATTTGTATCTATTGAAGACCTATGAAATATAGACACAAGTTATTGGCCTATTAAACACCCAACAAAGATTGGTGGGATAGGCATAGGATACTTGTTTTTGGCCATCTTATTAAAAAGGAAGGAAATGGAAGGTACAGAGCAGTTAATGGTATATAAGAATTCTAAATTGCATATGGAAACATGAAACTTGTTCTTTGATAAGGGCTCAGTCTTACTTTCTAGGAGTTGTTCTTTATGGCTCTTGGCCCCAGTCTCTAAAATCTTAATTTCACACTCCAATAATTAGAGAGTCATCATAGAGTCTAATCATACTTCCTTTTCCAAAATATATGTCCATATTTGCAGATGAATATTTTCTTTCAGCCTGCTTCCTAACTAGAGTTCACAAGGAGTCCAAAATCTTCCCTTTAAACTTATTGGATCAGTCCAAGGTGATATATATGGATTTTCTCTATATCAATTTATAATCTACTCTATGAGACAAAAACCATATGCATAAATATCCTGAGATTAGCCCTTCTTTATGTTGAGCTCCCTGTAAAGTTGTTGAAGTGCAATGCCCTCATTTTCTTAGAAACCCTACTGTTCAATTGAGAGGGTTCTCTTGCATTCCTTTAAGACCTTTAAACAACTTTTGTGTGTTTGAAAGAGTTTAAGAGGCACCTCTTTAAACTTTCTGAGTTCTTACCAAAGGTTTTTGTAATATCCTTAGCTTCATCTTTACTTCATGGCATTTTCCTGGTTGTGACTTAGATTTATTTTTTGTCCTGAGTCCCTTCATTTCTTTGATAATTTTCCGGTGGAAGTCTGGAGATGAGAATTTTGTTTTATTTTTGAACCCAGTATTTCCTGGATCCTTGTATACTAGATAATTTTTACTTTAGTTTATTGTTCTTTTCCTCGTATTATATCATTGGTAGTGAGAAGAAATAAGTAGCACTTTAAGCATTCTGCTTGGAAATCAGATTGGATAGATCATTGATTTCATTAGGTATAATTTCTATTTTCTACAATATCATAGGTGACAATGTTGCCAAATTTGGCATATTTAACAAGGGTTATCTTTTGTTGACAATTTCCTCCCTGTTCTCTCAGCCTTCATCAACAGTATCCTCAAGATCCCTCTAACGTTTTTCTACCATTCATTTTGAAAAGCTAGTGCCATATGTTTTAGGTTTTTGTTATGGCAGCACTCCACTTACAGGTATCAAATTTGTTTTAGTAATTTGTTGTATAACCCCAAAAGTTAGTGACTTAAAATCTATCTTACTACATGCATGAATTTTAAAGGTTAGAAATATGGATAAAGCATCACAGGGATGATTTATCTCTACTCCATTCCTTGGAATTCCAGCTGGAGAGCTTCAATGTTAGATGCTAGAACCACCTGGAAGCACATGTTTGGTCCCTGAGTTTGGATGACCCGGAGCCTAGAACTACAAATCATGTGATCTTTCCAGGTGGCTTGGCCTCTTATCAGCATAGAAACTCAGGATAGTCAAAATTCTTAATTGACATATCAGAGCTCCAAATATGAATAACCTGGTGACACAGGGCAGTGATCCAGTCTAGGAAGTAATACAATGTCCCTTTGGCTGGGATACATTGTGTCTTCACAAGTATGTTCATTTTCAAGTGAAAGGACATGTACTTGATCCAATCATTCAATGCACAGAGTGTCAAAGGAGTTTTTAAATCAACACACTCTACAGAATAATTTTTCTAACCACAATATTTCTTATTGTAATGAGAGGTTGGACTCTGAGTCAGTCTAGCCTGTTTCAAAAATTGGCTCCACTAGTCATTTGCACCATGAACTTTGGAGAGTCATGTATTCTCCCTCTGCCTCAGTTTTGCCTTTACATAATCCTGAAATGCAGAAATTAATTAATGAAGGTTATATAACTTTGCTTATGTACACACTTTGTATATGTAATATTTATAGAAAATTGTTGACACAGTGATATATGTGTGAATTGCTATGATTTAGTAATAAATATAGCATAGATATATCATAGACCTCAAAGGAGGAATATACACATAACCTTGGTTATATCCTTTTATGACTTTATATTTGTTATAATCTGAGAATACTCAACCAAAATTTTGTTCTCCTGAATATGTGGGCATTTATGAATATTCTGGAAAACATTTCTGGATATTTGATGCCATATTGAAATAATGAAAGGGTAACCGAAGCATTATTGGTAATATGGAATGATCAAGAAAAAGCTAATGTAAATTAAGAATGGGCATTGCTCCATAGGTAATCTTTTCTCTATTTTCGCAGTTAGAGTTCCAACCACTGCTTCAAACATGCTTATCACATGCTTATCAATCTGTGACTAATTGATAAATGCTTACTGAGTAATACTTTCCAGTACACTTTGAATTTCTTTTCAATAAATTTGAAAAGTCACTTTGTATTAAGAAATATTATTTTTAAACAAATCTAGTATCATATAAAAAAGACAAACCTCACCTGGAAAGAAATCAGCCCTTACTATCACTTATTGTTAGGAATTTTCAGATTAGGTTCTCTTTGAAATTAAAATATAGAGGATTTATAAATTTTCAAAATGTATTGTACAGACAATTCATTTTAAAGACATCAATGAAAGTTAAGTTAAAAATAAATGGCTTGTGGAGTGATGGCATCAATATATAGCTATGTAAGACATCCCCTGACAAAACCTCCCCAGAGATTCAGTGAACAAAAGGACAAATTCCAATGCTTAGAATTCTGAAGGATGGTAGAGACTGGAGAAGAACACCACAAATGCTGAATAAAAGAAAGAGAAAAATATGAGTTAGGAAACTTCCACACCAGACACACAGGTCCACTCCCTCTCCCTCACTCAGTCCCACACAGCAAGGGAGTTCCTCAAAGAGAGTGGCCTAGATCCCTCCAACTTCCCACCAGTGACATAGACTATGGCACCAATAGCAGCAAGTTAGAACCCGATGCATATCCAGGCATTAGGATCCAAGCCCAGAGAGACCCAGGACAGAACACAAGCAGCTGGGGAGTGCTGAATATAAAAGGACATCCAGGAGGAAAAAAAGTGAGAGAGACCAAGGTTAAATGGCAGCTGGAAAGAGCTGCACTAACTCAATTTAGCATATGTTGACTGGACCACCTAAAAGCAAAATTGACTTCTCTGGGTTGACCCACACTTCTAGATTGGCCCATCTGGCTCCCTGGGTTAGCATACCTTAATGTGGAAAAATCCAACATAAAGAGGGTTAATCTGAACATCTGTGAGACAGGAGGGTCCCAGAACAAAAGAGAGTAAGGAAAATGGTGCACTGAGTGAGGAAGGGAATTTAAATAAATTGTAGGAGCTGGGGAGAAAATTCTGCACAAAAGCAAACTGAACAAGAAGTATAGTACTTCTGCCCTACAAGTAATACTAAAGGGAATTATGAAGGCAGAAAAGAAAAGACAAGAAAACAGAGGCTTGGATGAGAGTATAGAAATGAAGATTATCATTAAGGATAATTTAAAAGGTAAAAAGAGATAAAAGCAAGATATGACATATAAAAGCCAATGGATAAAATGGCTGAAGAAAGTATTGCTTTACAGTAACAACATAGAATGTTAATGGATTAAACTCCCCAATCAAAAGACACAGAGTGGCACAATGGATAAAATATGTTCCATCTATATGCTGTCTACGAGAGACTCACCTTAGACCCATGAATGCAAATAGGCTGAAAGTGAAAGGCTGCAAAAAGGTGTTCCACACAAACAATAACAACAACAACAAAAACAACAACAACAACAACAACAAAAAAGAGCTACGGCAGCTATAATAATATGGAATAAAATATACTTTAAATGCAAAACTCTTATAAGAGACAAAGATGAACATAATATATTAATAAAAGGGACAATGCACCAAGAAGAAACAATAAAAAATTATGTGCCTAACCTGGCAAAACTTAAGGTAGAAATAGATGTCTCTACAATAATAGTTGGAGATTTCAATACACCACTCATCAATAGATAGAACATCTAGCCAGATGATTAATAAGGAATCAGAGTACTTAAATAATATGATAAATGAATTAGATCTAAGTGACATATACAGAGTATTGCACCCCAAAAAGCAGGATATACATTTTCTCAAGTCCACATGGATTATTCTCCAGAATAGACCACATGTTGGGTCAAAAAACGGGTCTCAATAAATTAAAAAAGATTGAAATTATATCAAACATCATTTCTGACAACAATGGTATGAAGCTAGAAATCAATAATAAGCATAGAACTGGAAATTCCACAAATATATGCAGGTGAAATAACACACTGCTAAACAATAAATGGGTTAAAGAGGAAATTGAAAGGGAAATTAGTAAATATCTTCAGTTGAATGAAAATGAGAACGCAACATATCAAAACTCATGGGATGCAGGGAAGGCAGTACTAAGAAGGAAATTTATAGTCCTAAACATTTACATTAAAAAAGAAACAATAGCTAAAATCAAAGACCTAACTGCACACCTGGAAAACTAGCAAAAGAAAAGCAAAATAATCCCAAAGCAAGCATAAGGAAAGAAATAACAAAAATTAAAGCAGAAGTAAATGAAAATGAGAATAAAAATATACAGAGAATTTACAAAAACAAAAGTTGTTTCTTTGAAAAGATCAATAAAATGGACAAACATTTAGCTAGAATGACAAAGAAAAAAGAGAGAAGATGCAAATAAATGAAATCAGAAATGAAAGGGGGCATTACAACCGACCCCACAGAAATATAAAGGATCATAAGAGGATACTATGAGGATTCATATGACAACATATTAGAAAATCTAGATGAAATGGACAAATTCCTAGAAACAAAAGAACAACCTACACTGACTCTAGAATAGAAGACCTCAACAGACCAGTTACAGGTACATAGATTGAAACAGTCATCAAAACCTCCCAAGAAAAAATACCCCAGGACCAAATAGTTTCAGAGGGGAATTCTATCAATCATTCCAAGAAGAAATAATACCAATCCTGTACAAACATTTCCAAAATATTGAAGAGAAGGGAACACAGCCTAACTCATTCTATGAGGCCAAAATTACTCTGATACCAAAGCCAGATAAATATTATAAAGGAAAGAAAAATTACAGACCAATTTCTCTAATAAATAAAGATGCAAAAATGCTCAGCAAAATACTTGCAAATCGAACCCAGGAACATTAAAAGAATTATACATCATAAAGTGTATTTTATCACAGGTATTCAAGGGTGTTTCAACACAAAATATCCATTAATATAATACACCACATTAACAAAATGAAGGAATAAAATACATGATCTTCTCAATTGATTCAGAAAAATCATTTGACAAAATCCAGCACCCTTTCTTGATAAAAAAAAAAACAACAACAAACACTCCAAAAGATAGGAAAGAGGGAAATTTTCTGAACATAATAAAGGGCATATATGAAAACCCACAGTCAACATCCTACTCAATGGTAAAAGACTGAAAACTTTCCCTTTTGGATTGGGAAAAATACAAGGATGCCCACTGTCACCATTGTTTTTCAACATTGTGTTGGAAGTTCTAGCTACAGCTGTTAGGCAAGAAAAAGAAATAAAAGACATCAAAATTGTAAAGGAAGAAGTAATACCTTCACTATTTGCAGATGACATGATCCTATATATAGAAAGTCCCAAAATCTACAACAAAGCTACTAGAGCTAATAATGAGTTCAGCAAAGAGGTTGGATGCAAGATCAATAAGCAAAAATCAGTAGTGTTTCTATGTACTATAATGAGCAAAGCAACAAAAAAATTCCATTTATAATAACAATTAAAAGAATCAAATATCAGGAATAAATCTAACAAAGGATATAAAGGACCTGTATTCAGAAAAAGTATTAGATATTTCTAAAAGCAATTAAAAAAAAAGACCTAAATAAATGGAAGGCCATTCTATGTACAAGGATTGGAAGAATAATTATCATTAATATGTCAATTCCACCCAACATGATTTACAGATTCAATGCAATCCCAATCAAAATTCAAGCAGCCTTCTTTGAGGAAATGGAAAAGCTAATTTTAAAATTTATTTGGAAGGGTAAAATCCCCTGAATAGCCAAAAATATCTTGAAAAAGAAGAACAAAGTTGGAGGACACACTTCCTGACTTTAAAGCGTTTTAAAAAGCTACTGTGGTCAAAACAGCATGATATTTTCACAAGGTGGGCATATTTACCAATGGAATTGAGTTGAGGCTTCATAAATGTACCCCTCATATCTATGGCTGGTTGAATTTTGCCAAGGTTGCCAAGTCCAGTCAATTGGGTAAGAATAGTCTTTTCAACAAATGGTGCTGGGAGAACTGGATATCCATATGCAAAAGAATGAAAGAGAACCCCTATCTCACATCATATACAAAAATTAATGCAAAATGAATGAAAGACCTAAATATAACAACCAGTACTAAAAAACTATTAGAATAAAATGTAAGTAATCATCTTAGGGATCTTGTGTTGGACAATGGTTTCTTGGACTTTACACACAGAACAAGCAACAAAAGAAAAAAATAGATAAATGGGACCTCTCCAAAATTAAAAACTTTTGTGCATTTTTCACAAGAGTGAAAAAGAAGTATATATCTAGAAGAATTGAAAGCAGAGACTCAAACAGATATTTGTTCACCGATGTTCACAGTGGCATTATTCACAATTGACAAAAGATGGAAGCTACCCAAGTATCCAACAACTGATGAGTGGACAAACAAAATGTGGCATGTAAATACAATGGGATATTATTCAACTCTAAAAACTAATGAAGTTGTGATGCAGGTGACAACATGGATGGGGGAACCTTGAAGACATTATGCTGAGTGAAATAAGCTAGACAAACAATAAAACAAATGTTTGAGCTCATTGATATGAACTAGTTATAATTATCAAACTCAAAGAGTTAGAATCTATAATATAGTTTCCCAGTGGAGAGATTGGGGTTAGAAAATGGGGAGATGATGCATAATTTGTCCAGAATTTCTATTTAGATTGATTGTAGAGGTTTGGAAATGGATTGTGTTGATGGTAGCACATATTGTGAGAATTAGCAACAGCACAGAGTTATATAGGAGAATGTGGTTAAAATGGGAAACTTTAGGTTGTACATTTTACTTTCTCTCTCTTTTCCTCCCTCCCTCCCTTCCTCCTCCCTCCCTCCCTCCCTTCTTTCCTTCCCCCTTCCTTCCCTCCTTCCTTCCTTCCTCCTTCCTTCCCTCCCTTCTTTTGAATCTACCATGTGCCATGTACTGCTTTACAGCTGCTATTGGTGATATGATTTTCCTGTTTTTCAGATGATCAATATATATAGAGAAAGTTATCAATTCCCATTTATATTTTCAAAGAATTAGAAAATATTGGTTTATTTTGTTTTCAGTATAGCTTGTCTTTTTTCTATGTTTAATATAAGCTCTTACTTTTTATTAATTTCCAACTTATATTTATTTTGGATTTATTTATTCTTATATTTGTAGGTTTTTAAGAAGGAAAATTAGATTACTAATTTGAGTTTATTTCCTTAAATAAGCATTTAAAGCATTAATTTCTGACTAAGCATGGCTTTAATTGCTTGCCACAAATTTTGTCTGTATGTGCTTTATTTTCATTCAGTTCAAAATATTTTCTAATTTCCCTGTGATTTCCTCTTTGGCTCATGTGTTTGTTTATAACTATGCTGTTTATTTTCCAAAAAATTGGGGATTTTTCCAGGTACCCTTCTGTTTGCTAATTTAATTCCTCTGTCGTCATAGAATATGCATATGTCTTTACTATTTAATCTTATGAAGAGTTTATGTATGGCCCAACTTATAGTCAAATGTGGTGACTACATCATGGCTTTGAAAAAATGTGTAATCTGCTATTATTTTATGTCATAGTCTATAAAATGTTATTAATGCAAGTTGATGGAATTGTTCAGGTTCTTCACTATCATTACTAAAATTTTCTAAAATTTTCAATATTAATTAATGAGAGAGGACTGTTGTAAGTTCTA
Organism: Cabassous unicinctus; assembly: GCA_029593785.1. Taxonomy (NCBI): domain Eukaryota; kingdom Metazoa; phylum Chordata; class Mammalia; order Cingulata; family Chlamyphoridae; genus Cabassous; species Cabassous unicinctus. Next base: position 32,273 of record JAQZBX010020356.1, read on the forward strand.
CCTGTAAATGTGGATTGCCTGTTACTCCCTTAAGTTCTTCCAGTCTGTGATGGTTAGGCTAATATGTCAACTCAGCCAGGTAATTGTGTCCAGGTGTTTGGTCCAGCAAGTACTGGGCTAATTGTAATACAAGAGCATTTATGGACTTACGTCTCCAGTGAGTTTACTGCATGAATGGCTGATTACATCTGCATCAGCCACGGAGATTGCCATCAGCAATGAGTGATGCTTTATTCAATCAGTTGAATGCCTTAAAAGGGGAAGTGTTTTCAACATTCAGAGGGAATTTCCCAGCTCGTCTTTGGACAGCCAACTTCTCCCAGAAATTCATCAAGGACCTTTCATTGGACTTTCATCAGAGCCCCTGGTTTGCAGCCTGCCTGCAGAACCTGGACTTGTGCATCCCCACGGTCACGTGAGAGACTCTTATAAAATCTCCTATTATTGACAGATATCTCCTGTTGATTCTGTTTCCCGAGAGAACCCTGACTAATAAAGTCTTTAATCATTTTCTTTGAAATTTTGATATTATGTAGGTATAGATTTATTTTTTATGTTTTACTTTTTATTAGAGAAGTTGTGGGCTTAAAGAATATTCATGCATGAAATACAGAATTCCCTCATACCAAGCCACCACCAACACCTTGCATTGGTTTGGAACACTTGCTACAATTGATGATAGCATACTTTTATAACTGTACTGTTAACTAAAGTCCATGTTTAATGTATGGTTCCCAGTTTGTGTAGTGTAGTTCCAGGATTTAAAAAAAATTTTTATTAGAGTATTTAATAAAT
>JAQZBX010020357.1:0-33068 GCA_029593785.1 Cabassous unicinctus
GATATGGTCAAAATGCTTTGGATCTGCAGCACTGAGCAGTGTGCACTTCTACCAAGCCCAGAGCACACACCGAGTACAGTAAGGAAAAGTCAAGTCCCACGATTTTAATATCAAAACAGCTGACAGTAAAGTCCACCAGTGAGAGGTTCTCTATTTACTGTCCTCAAGCGAGAATGCCAGCTATTAGGTACAGCTTGTGAAAAAGAATCCCAGACTACCAGTCTTGCACGTGAGCTCAGCTTTCAGCATCGACAGGCTGATCAATAAAGTCAGTTTTGGGCAAGACTGTTCCTTAAATGCACACCATCTCCCTTCCACTGGACACTTTACATGAATGGATAATAGTTTTCAAATTCCTCTGACAGAAAGCTTCAATAGTTTAATGTTTTCTGGTTAAAGAGGAACTGAATTGATTCAAATGGGTTTCATACAACATCCACAATTAACTCACTGAGCCTAAAGTATTCCAAATACAGGGAGGGGATTTTGTCCTAACCTTTTTATGACTGCTTTCCACTCAGAATGGGAAAAATAAGTAACATCATATTGAAGTACCAAGTCCAGTTTTCAACCTTAAAGGTTTCCCCGTACTACCTCATAATTCAATATTAGGCCTATGTTAATTAGATACAGAATTATAGTATTTCCAAACATCACAGGGTGGGGTGCCCAACGCAAAGCTGGTTTCTTATGTTGTAAAAGAGACTGTTAACGCTGTGGTGAGAAAAAAATAGAATCATTTGTAATTTGTTAAAACCCTAAAGGACTGGTTCCAAGAAACTGTTTCTTAACAAAAGAATACTACGTAAAATTAATAACAATAATAACCCTTTTCTGAGTATTTACTACGGGCTGGAAATTTTTCTAAGTACTTTCTATGTATGGGTTTAGAACATGGATCACCAAACTATGGCCTTCAGGTGAAACCAGCTGATTTTTTCAATAAAGTTTTATTGGCACGCAGCCATGCTCATTTGTTCACATATTGTCTCTGCTGCTTTCATTCTGCCACAGCAGATATGAGAGAGACGTATGGGTCACAGAGCTTAAAATATTTACTACTGGCCCTTCACAGAAAATATTTGACAACTTCTCATTAAATCCATTATTCTAGATGCAATGAGGGAAGAAACATTACGAAGAACACAATTTGTGCAGAGTTAAACAGTGAGTAAGGGTGGGAGCTGGGAATGGAAGTCAGTCTGGTTTGAGACCAAGCTCTCTCACTCATCCCCCAAAGCTGTCTCTCAGCGAAAGGCAGAATGATTGTTTTGAATGTAATGACATCTTTTCAAAGGACCCTAATAAACTTCAGAGAAAGCATCTTTGTTTAGAAAAATATAAAAACAAACTCTAAATATGTACTAGGCTAAATACATACATATATAAAAAATTACATCTTAGTGATTTTATATCTATAAAACGGCACGTGCCCCTATAAAAGACAGATGAAATACTGGATTAGATATAAATTGACAACCACGCAGCAAATTTCTTATTTTCATATTATTGTCTCAGCAATATAAAATCCATTAGTTGCGAATGTGAAAAGATTATATACATATGTATTTATCAGTTTATCATTTAAATCAGTTTAATATATGTGTGTGACTAGTTATTCACACATCGATTCTGTCTTAGTTAGAATATAAAAACCTTTCTATTATGGAGTAATATTTTGGTACAATTAACCTTGGCAGCATATTCAGTTTGTGCCTTGTTGTGGAGCTTGTGGGTGTGGGTGTGTGTATAATTCACCATGTGTCATATACATTATGTTTTACACTTGCACACACGCACACACATCCTTAACTATACGTGTATGTGTGTGTATATGTGTGCAAATCTTAAGCCAGTAAAATTCTTTTCTAAAGCAGGAAGCCAGTAGCTGGCTTTTGGTTTTCCTCCAAGAGAAATATAGATGTAGATCAAATTGGATGGTGGAAAATTGACCCTGATGCTACAACCTTTTTACATGAGCAAATAATGCCTTTTGTGTTGCTGGTGAAATAATGTGGAAATGAGAGATTTGCCACACACGGGTGTCAACTTATTTCTAATTTGGCATTTATTCTGTCTGTGATGGAGGCAGATGCCATTTTTCAGGTCACTCTTGTCACTAAGATGCTAATATTAGAAGAAGAATTATGCTTCCAAAAGATCTTCTATTATCTTATTAGAGTAGGCTTACACTGGTTAGAAATAAAGGATAAAGACTGTGTTTATCGATAGAAGAGAATTCAAAAGGTTCAAGGAAATAAAAGATTTACGTTGAAATACTGTCTGTAGCATCAGACAAGAGGAAATTAGAACAAAAACAATTGTCACATTTTGAAAGAAAATTTTGCATGACTTAGGGAACTCTTTCAACAGTTGAGTGCATATATATAAATAATAGATACAGATAGCCCCCTTTTTATCTATTAAGAGATCATATATATGCATATATATTAGGAGATTATATACATATGTGTCTGTCTATCTACTTATCTATCTCCTAGTATGTATTCACTATTACAAATGAATATACCTGAAAACTTCCTATCATTCAAGAAATATAAAGCAAACATTCCATAGACTTTGTGTGTCAAAAAAACCCTGGAAATCTGCCAACATTATATATTTCTCAATGTCCTCTCTTCCCTCTCATGGAGGTTATAAGATGTTTATGGGGTAGAAGAGGAAAAAGGGAAAAAGTAAGAGGTAAAGAAAGAGAAAAGAAGAGAGAAGGGGGCGTTCTTTCTTCTACACACCAACCTAGTAAAAATATAACTTTCAAGAAGAGGAGAAAGACTCTTGATTTTCTCTACACTTGACTTTGGTAGGGCTACCTTGACTTTGCTGGTGCCTTGGATTTAACCAGGAATGTGGAGAGTTATATTGCCTTGATGCCAAACCTCCATTTCCACATCAAAGAAACACACACACACACACAAGAAACCATCAGAAAGCACAGGCTCCGACTGCTAAATGGAAATGGTCTCCAAACGTCTTGCATCAATGGCATAGGGAAGGCAGATGTTCTCCTCAACAAATCCCTAGCTTAGCACATGACTCCTGGACTGTGAAATATTTTTTGTGATGATTGCGCTGACGAAAGTTTAGCAGTTTCCCTCTGTGGTTCGCAATTCTTGCTCCCTTCGAGATCAGAGGCATCATGCCTGATACAAACATCCCCCTTGTTTTCCTTGGCTTGTTTAATATGAGCCCCTGAACATAATTCAGTGTTATTTTCTAAACTTTCTAATATTCTCTGTTTACCTATTGCTCAGCTTCTCTATCTCCCAAGTGGTTCCTTTGCTCCTGAGAGGCATAAACAAGGCATACTCTTCCCATTTCTTTTTTTATCCCACAGGTCCCAGTTGTGTGTTATCCATAAAGATGCCAAATGAATGGTGCTAAAAGGAAAAAAAAATGATTTCAGGTTGTTAAGTAGACTTCTTAGAAGTTCACAGGCTATACCCTACCTCTTTCCTTCACATATTGCGTGGAAATAAACTTGAAAAAGAATCACCTTACCCCCAGGAAGCTTTGAAATTTATACTAGTTTATAGTAAATCCTAAAATCTGCCATTGTATGTTATCTTTAATTGGATCTAGGCGTGCAAGCAGGTAAACCACTGTCTCTCATTAACAGATAAACCAAGATTAACTGGCGTATCTAAAATTGCCCGAGCTTCCCCTGGTCTACTCTAAACTAGATCTTAGATCATCTACTGCTGTTCCTTGGTTCCTGGATGTCTGAGTATTATTGCGATGCATGCCTTCCAAGGTGAACATGGCAAGCCTCTTTAGCACAAGGCTGCCAAGTCTGTCTTTGTCAAGGCTGAGTATTTATCCCCACGGTTGATTAAGGAAGATGGCTTTGATTTATTTGTGTATCACAAGCATATGGATATGTTGCTCATAAAAAAAAAAAGTATGTTCTCAAATATGCTTCCTTTCTTTACAATTTCTACAAGAAATTGTCCTGTCAATTACTCTTCTGCAAATACATCATTAGAAAGACCAATGAGACCATTTTGGTACTATGATTCCATTCCAACCAAATAGATCCATCAAAAAGCACCGGGTCAATCCTCCTTTTGGTTGCAAAGTGGTTTCTCGAATAGCATCAATTCCACATGAAAGATCAGCAAGAGGTCATGGTGAGGTGTTTTTCCTTTTTTTCTCCTTGGAATGCTACAGATCATGTTGCCTCTACTACCTAAAATGAGGGTTAGCTGCTTGCTTTAGTACTAAATCATGCATAATAAAAATAGACACCATGCACAGACATATCTTATTTACAAACCATTATTTCAACAGTTGACCCTTCATGCTGTGTAGCTTCCTTGCAAGAGGCTGGTAACAAATGTATATGTTTTGTTCTTTACAACCTAAGAGGTTTTCTGTTCATCCCACAAACAGTATTGCCTTTTCAATTTGACACCTGCCGTTTCAAAGTGGTGTTGACACATGTCCATTGCGATTATTTAACAGTCTGCTGCAGTCCATCTATCTGCCTAGAAGTTAAGCTGCCAGCCCAGTTTAACCTGAACCTGCTACCTGCTATCATAAAGAACAACCGGCAATGACGACTTCGCTTTCCCTTCATTTGGACACAACTGGCCTTATGGAATCATGATTAAAATTTTAGGATAGACTGGAATAGAATTCTTAAAAATGTAAGTAAGTATGTCTCACGTAAAACTAGCCTTTAAGGTGATTCTGTTTTTACGGCGCAAAGAAAAAGAATGATGCTAGACCAAGTTGGATGCGTTATAGGATGAAAACAAAATTTAAAAATAGGTTTGGGTTTTGTGTTAAAGTAGAATGTTCAGTTAAAGGAAAAAAACACTCCCTATAAGATATATTCAAAGAAGGAGTGCTTAGTTGGCAGAAGGGATAAATTATCCTTGTTATCCACTCATTTCTAATCTCCCATCTCCCATAGCATTGATCAGAACTAACGACATTTCCAATAAAATGCATCAACACCTACAACAGAACTGAGGTCTAGCAGCAAGAGAGAAGTTGCAAAATCACATCCCAAACAGTTCTTGAGTAAGAATCTTTTATATTTATAATGATGGCTTTATTTTTTATTTCTGATGGTCTTGCAAGAAAAATATATTCATTGTATGAGGGCTATACCTGGAATGGGGAATCTCAGGAGAACTCGATGAGCTCTCTTGACCCAGCCTTCCTCTCCCGCCATGGGTGTTTCATTTTCTCCTTGCTTTTCACTTGATCTTGTTTTGGCCATAATTCTGTTGAACACTGATGAAGCTTTTTGTCTTCATCTAGACTTCCAACAAGCTCTTTTCCTATGTCTTGTTTGTTTTAGGGTTGGAAACAACTCTAATTAACCTAGATCATCATCTTTACCATTACTATTGCCGTTTTTATTATTTGTGATGGGGGTGTTGAGTGTTTCTTGCTGAGCGCCACAAAGACAATACCAATGAGAAAAGGTGGAAAAAGGAACTGCATTCTAAAAAGTCATTAAAGCTAGGAAAGCAAATATAAACTATAAGATTGCCTCTCTGTTTGATAAAGGAAATAAATTAATTTAAAACATGCATGAAATTGAATTATACTCCCAAATTAGACTGAATTCAGGAAGGCTGCTCCAGCATATAGCTGGATGGATACTGTCTTCATTTCCTGGCTGCTACAACAAATACCTTACAATTCCGATGGATTTGTCTATGGGTTCCAGAGGCTGGAAAGACGCCTTCCCCTGGGGTCAGTTGTATTCCGGCTGACCAGCAATCCTTGGGCGCCTTTCCTGTCACAGGGTGATGTCCTCTCCCTGCTCTTCAGATTTCCCTCGTCTTCCAGCTCCTCTCCATGGCTTTCTCTCTGTGCCCGAATTGCTCCTACTGATAAAGACTTCCCATCATCTGGATTCAGGCCCATGATGATTGAATTGGCCATATTTTAACTATAAGTATCTTCAAAAGGTCTCACTTAAAATGGCTTCACACCAACAGGGCTGGAATTAAGATTAAGAACATGTGTTTTCTGGGGAATATAAGTCAATCTAACAGAGATATTTAGCATAGGGTCTCTGATATATGATGGCTAAAGCTAGGACAGGTTCAAATCACACAATGTTTATTTTTTAAAGAGATTACCATGTTATCAGTTTATATTAATTATAAGGTGGATTAATAAAATGAAAGTGAAATAACTGATGCTTTTTAGTAGAAATATTGCATTATATGGTTTCAATATTTCTCTCTTCAATGTAAGTGAGCAGTAAAACATGTTATGGTAAACGAGATAATTGAATAGAAGGCTTCCCATGGCACCTTGACCAAGACATCAAAGTGGTAAATCATACGTTCCGGGAGTATTGACTTCAAGATGAATGCTTTTTCTATTAAATTATGTTTCCTAGTGATTTCAAGGTTCCAAAGCTCCTATGAAGACAAAGGTAAATGTGAAATTGAATCTGGATGATACAGACTGGATGCAAGTGGCATCTGATATTTTTGTATAATAGGGATTTTTGTATGTATTTTATAACACACACAAGTCATCAAATCCATAACCAGGCATACTTGTTTTGCTGGCATTATGTATGTTGGGTTTTCCCTGGTCACAGCAATAAGGAAATTAAAACACAAAACTTTAGTCCTCCACACTACATAGCATCTTACACGTGCCCCTAAATTGACATTGGTTTGTAACTGACTTCTGCCTGGGCATGGGGATGCATTCAAATAAGATTGAGAAACAAGTTCCTAGGTTAGAACAAGATTGCAACTTCTTACAGCATGGGCACAATCGAGGATTACAATAAAAATGTGGATGAAAGTTATAGGGAGATGTCGTTTTCTCATTTCTATCTCTCTCTCTTGGAACCCACATAAAGACATTTGAATTTTGGAGGTGAGGAGAGACAGGGTGGAAAACACTGCATATAAATGACAGATATTTATGGTTGGAATCACTCTTCCAACAGGAAAACATTAAATGGAAGTAGGTTATTTCCAGAGCCTGGGATCTACTCTTTTTCAGGATCTGGATGTCCCTTCAAAGGAATGGAGAACAGTGGGAGGCTTCTGAGACAGCCGTGTGGGTTTGGGGACTGCAGCCAGGTAAAATGGAAATCGTTTCTTCCATTGCCAACATGTGGGAAAGAGGGGTCCCACCTGCACCCCAGGTGGGGGCGGCAGGTTATTTTAACAGTCCTGCTTTCCAGATGGTATGTGTTTAGAGAACCCATTCCTGAGGTTCTTTGGCTTTGAACAGGTTTGTTAGGCTTTCCCGCCATACACAGGTTGCCTGGTTTTATGAAACATTTGGCAAGCACTATGGAGCACCATGTGTTTCCTTTTTCTTCTGCTGGTTATTACTTACAGTGCTTCTGTGCACATCTCTCTTTTATGCTCCCTAGCCTTCAGTGCCATAGTCACATCATCAGGTGAGACGCAGGCATAGCAAGCTTTGTAAAATGCTATTTTTGGAATAAATGAGATTCCAATATTTAAAGATGCAAAGGAAAGTAAAATGAAAAAATAAGCAAAGCTAAGAAATTATTTATCTTTTGAAATTTAACTGGTTCTACAAAATTTTTTCATGTCTTATGAATGTATGTTTATGAATGCATGTGCGTACATGAAAAAGTTCCTTGAATTGTAAAATACAATATTCTGAAGGTGTGCTGAAATTATGGTGAATGCTTTTGTTCCTCTACATTTCTCAAAATTTCTACAGGAGGCAGGATATTCCTGTAGATATATTAGAAGACAGATTGTAAGTTCTCAGTATATATTCACTGAAGACCGTCTGGGTTCAAACCTGGCTACTTTTTTTCCTGGCGGTGCAGCTTTGAGGAATTCATCACCTGTAAAATGAGAGAAGCATGCGCTAGGAGTGGCAGAAGGATCAAATGAATTAATGCATATGGCCTATTTACAACAATGCCTGGCAATGCATTTTAATTGCCATTTGAAATTTTTCAAACATGAAACATGATTACTTTTTAAAGACCTCCCTCGATAGTCTCAAAATACTTTAAGAAATGTGTCTCTAAGTGATGCATATCCTCATGAAGTGTTACTATTTTACAATTTATAATAATTTAAAATATAATTATGTCTTAAGTACTTGAAATAATACCTAAAAACCATAATATAGGCAGCCTGATATTTATTTCTAAAGAGTGTTTAGAAGTAATCTATAAAAGCAGAGGAAGGTGGTGAAGTTAATACACACGCCCACAAAAATGGATTTGACAGACTTTGCACTTCAAGCATAACGATGTTTCTAATATTTGAAATTAGGCACTATTTCCCAGTTTTTATGGGAAATTTTTAGGATTGTATCTTGAGGTTCCAGAAATGCATCTCTCATTTGCCTTCTGAGGCAATGGACACGCGTGTGTCCAGCTCCTGAGCTCGGTACCCAGAGGAAGGGCTTAGAGGATATCTGCTCTCAGTGCTCCTCCCAGCTCCAGATCTGGACAATTTCTCTGGTGCCCCACTGGCTCTCTGGTTGGTCCTTTTCTGAAACAACGAACTCAGAAACTGGTCCAAACACTCCCGTATACATAGATTCCATCTGTTAATTCTAGCTAGGTTTTTCTCCTGTTTGTCCAAATGTGCAGTAGCAGGCAATCTCACCCATTTGTCTCTAGCCAAAAGAACCCAATTATCTGTAGGTTTTCTAAGTTATTAACCTGGCGGTAACTATATGGAAAGGTATGGCTGTAAAAGTCCTTTCTCTACATCTACATTTCTTTGCATATACAATAACGGTAACCTGCATAAAAAGCATCTATGTACATAAGAAGAGATCATTGACAGAAGCCAAATCCACTAGCCATGAGCTGCATCAAGTATTAAAATGCAGAAATAGGTAACACCTGGGAAATCATGTGATGGAAGATTGTGCTCATAAATAACCGAATGGGACTCATTCACTTCTCTAAAGGGGTGTGTGTCCAGTGACGTCACTGTAGACAGGCCTTGAGGGACGGGAGCTCAGGAGGGCGGGAGGTGTGAGCTTTACAGGAAATAGCAACATCAGATGAAGGTCACCCAGGACCGTCGTGCAACAAGACAAAAACAAAGATGTTTGGCAGCCACAAAAAAGGTCTAACCTCCCCTTCTCTTACATTCTTCTTGACCAATGACAACAGTAGCCATGCTTTGTTCCCCTTACCTCCTGGATAAAGTTATTACTACCCTGATAGCAACAGAGCCAGAATAAATTCTTGCTCCACTCAGCCCTCCCCAAATCACCCAGTGCAGGCCCAGTCCCATGATCAATCCACCTAAGCTCTCACAATGTGATGTCCTTTTCCTTGTGCATGTTTCCTTTGCTGCAAGCTAATAAACTCAACTTTGACTAGTTCTAGAAGAGGCAGCATAAACCTATATAACCATTTTAAATATTCTTTTTTCTTCCTCCCTTCACCTTCTATAAAGGATGACAATAAATTCTCAAAATGGATTGCACTGGTTTCATACTTAACTGGTTTCTCTGGACCCATATTGTGTCTATCCAAAGCATCCTCAGCACACCTGCTGGAATTAACAGTCGGAATCTTTGCTACTCAAACTGTGAGAAACAGTATCTCCATCCCGAGAGCTTGTTGGAAATGCAGATTCAAGTCCACCCCTGTCCTACTCAATCTGAATCACTTAACCAGATCCTCTGGCAAATCACATGCACATGAATATTTGAGAAACACTACAAGAAATAAAACATTGGCTCACACTTTTTTTTAAATAAGCATTTACTGTCTCCCAGTTGCCACTGGACAGTCTACACACCATATCACAAGATCTGAGTCCTTTATCATCTGGCCAACCCTTCATCTCGCTTTCCACACCTTTCTCAACACCGCCTTTTCTTTCAGCCATGGCAAACAAGCCGTGGTTCCCCAGACTCACCAAGTCTCACTTCCAAGCTGTGGATGTAGACTCTAACCCTACCTCATCCCATCAGCATCTTTTCACCTGCATGCATGCATACTCATTTAGGAAGTCGTGGTTTAGGGGTGGCTTTGTACACAAAGCTTCCCACTCCTCCCAGACCTGGTTGGGACAAGGTGACTAAGTTTCTATTATCATTGTGAGCTCCACCTGCAACACACCAGCAACTTGTTTCTATTTTTTATTTCTCTGTCTTCCCCCTTTAAGTTTCATGACAGAAAATTTTTTTTTTCGATTTTAACTCCAGCCCCAACTCAGGATTTGAGATAGGGCAGCAGCAGCTCAATAAAGGTGTGCTGAATGAATGAATGCATATATATTTATCATTCTTTAAGCTACTCATAATTGCCAAGAATGCATTAAATGGTGAAAGCAAGAGTGGCATTCCCCTAGGTACATTTTGTAAAAAATCAACTCTCAATCTCTAAAAACAGCATTTCCATTAAACAAATATATGTAGAATTTCTACTCTGTACCTTGTATTCAGAAAATTAGCTCAGACCAATGTCTGAAGTATTTGAGAGTTCATGTATGGCAGAAAGTACATTATCTTGGTTAGAAATCAAGTTCTGCAGCCTCATAGCAGGATGATCTTGGGCAAGTGGCTTAAAGTTTCTGATTCTCAAATTCTTCTATTTTAAAATACTAGTAATAGGGTTACCTATGGCATAAAGTTGTGAATGTTAAATAAGTTAATAAGCGGCCTGATAATAATTAACTCTCATTGGTATGCTAATAAAGTATGGCCTCTTGGGTTTTATTCAGTAGTTTCTTGTTGTCACTTTAAGATTTACTCAAATAAGACTCTACTTTTAAAGCTTTAAGGTATAATTATGTGAAACACAACCACCTAGAAATGAGTGGTAGTAGAAGTGCTGAGTGAAAGCATTCCATTTCATGAAGCATCTTCTTATGGTGAGCTTCAATATCCGTGGCTTTATTCTCCGATGGCAGGCCAGTAGAATTTCCCAGGTGGTAAAAACATGCCTTAGACAGAACGTCAAGAAACCAACCCAGTACCAATTGATTTTGTCTGTTTATAGCCAATGTCAGATGTATAATTAGCTTTTACAATTAAAAAGGCATGTAAAGGAAAAAAGTCAACAAAAGAGACCATCTACAAAGAAAGAATGGACGCATAATTATTTGCACAAAGCATTAGAAAATACTGTGATATTTTATTATTAAAAATGCTGCTGAAAAGTTTATACATATGTGTCCAGCCATATATATCTTCTATCATTACTTAAGGCAAAATCAAAAACAAAATTGCAAAATAATAACCCAAGAAACCATTAAACCCTGCGTGCCTTTGAAGGTCAAGAATAAAAGCCTAGGAAAGTAATTTTTTTTCTATTTTTTTTCTTTTTTTCTATTTTTTTCTCTTTTTATAGATATCAAGTATATTTTATTCTCATAGAACTCTATGAAGATTCTATAACTTCTTTCCATGTAGAAATAAGATAGCATTTAAGATGTATTAAATTGCTTTTGATCATAATCCTCTGTAAAAGCTAAAGTTATTCACTTAACAGGAACTCTTTTTCCAAATGTCACAAGCCTGACGCCTTACTGTACATATTGCTAGCAGAAGACAATTGGAAATACTAAACAAATACTGAAATTCACATTACAGACATACCGAACCAAATTTAATGCCAAGCATCACTTCCTTTGTATTTTCATGGAGAGCTCATTTGCTGTGGCCCAGCTGGGGTAATACAAAGCTTGCAGAAATGGCCTGATAATAGCTTTTAGTAAATGATGCATCAGGGACAAAATCATATGCATGGCACCTCTAGCTGTACGGAAAATCTGTTACCTCACCTCTGGCTAAGTTGGGAGGATATTTCACAAATGTATATGCAGAGACTCACTATCAAATTTAAACCAAGATTGACAACAGGCTTTATTATGTGATTTTTATGAATTTCTACAAATTCTTTCTCTAGAGGGAATTTTCAAAGACATTGACATAATACTACAGATTTGAGGGATTCAGTATTCAAAGGTTGTTACGAAAAGGTACAAAGAAGCTGGGGGTCTCTGGCAGGTGAAGGAGTATGTAGCTACCTAATAATGAAATTTAAGACTGGGTTTCTAGAATAACCACAATGAAACCGAGAGACCTTATCTTCAGATATCTTTGGTAACTATTTCTTGGTGATGCAGTAATTTTTGAAAGGCAAGATATAAAGTAACCCTTTTTTTTTTTCTTCTACCCTTCTAACACTTGAAACATTCCTCAAGGAAAACTAAAAAGGAATATGAAAAACTGATGTGGTATTGGAGGGAAAACTCTCTGATCCCCAGACTGCCAATTTAAAATGGGCTAATCATTTTCATCTATTCTCTTGACAATGAAGCTATCAAAACTTTCCAGAAATCCATACAAAGCACAATTTATGTTATGCCTCATGTTTTCTTCTCTCTGTAATACACACTGAATGGTGACTGCTACATAAATCTACAAAAAAAGTAATATTTTCAGACAAGCATATGCTTTACCCCACAAATGATATAGAAAATTTAAAAGAAAACCCTGCTTACTGATAAATAAGGGACTCACTGCTTAAACAAAAAGGAAAGACACATGTCCTCCTTCAATCTGATTAGCAAAACTGAGCAGGTTCTTCATCAGCCAAAACCCTCTGCAGCTGCTGGGAACACAGAGCTGGATTTACACGGCAGGGCTCAGCCAGACCAAAGGCAAGCTTTCTTTCCTTTTGGCAGGGCCCCGGGGTGGGAAGCAACTCTTCCTAAACGTATTCAAAGAACCAAAACGACAGAACTAGACTTGTATTTTTTTCCTGCTGTTTGCTCTGTGTGTGCGTGTCTCTAATTCAACAAGCTTTAAATGTATTCCACTTTAAGGGGACCCAGCTTTGTGTCACATCTTCATGAAGGCTAACACACAAAAATAAGTTTCCTAAAAACAACGGTCTCCTAAGAATGCTGTCACATGCACTTGTGCAACCCGAAAAGGGGAGAGAGGCAGGTCATACAGATAGTCTTTTTCCTCTGTATGACACTACATTCTCCTACAAATGAAATGAGTTAGAAAACCCATGTCTTTGTTTACCACAAGTAATTAAGAAAAGCCTCCTTTGTCTGGGAGGAAACAGAGGTGATATGACTAATGTATATATATTTATATACAGACAGGGTACAATGGAACGCACAACCTTGCTAAAAGCTCTTTCAAACTGAAAACACCAATAAAAGCTTTTTTTGTTGTCCCCCCATGTGTGTTTTTAAACTCACAGCTATATACATATTTTTTTTTTTTTTACAAAGTATCTTAAATATAGTTCAGGCTGGCAAAACATCTCTTTGCACAGAACTATACGTATTTTACTGCATAGTCAGTTCTCCTATTTTAATAATAAAATTCTATTTTTCCTTCTCTCTGGAGTGCAGATCCAATATGCTGGGTTAAAGCCCACAGACTTTTTCTTCACTTAAGTAGAGCCATCCATCGTATGCCACACAAAGAACTTTTATTTATTTATTTAACTGTAATTTAAAATAAAAAAAAATGAGTGTCCCTGGCTGAGTTCCAGAATTGTCAGCAGCGACTGTTACATTGGAAACATCCAGGTCCTTAAAATGACGAGGCCCGAGTCACACTAAACGTCCTCTGGAGTGGTGGGGATCTTAAAATAGTACTGTAACCAGCAATGTATACTTTTCACATTTCTCAGGGTCAGAAGTTGCTCTTGAAATGCTGGGAAATTCCAAAGGGAAGGGCTAGGAGAGGGACAAGCATTGTCCTTCCTCTCTTTTGTCCTAAGTCAGTGTGATGAAAAGCATTCCTTGGCTGGAGAGGTCCCTTCTCTCTTCCTTTATCGCTTCTGAGTTGCCGAGGTGGGGGCAGCACAGGGAGGGGAAGGACACGGCAAAGCTATACCCTAGTGGTCGAGTGTCCGTGGGGTAGATTTGTACTGTTCTGCCCTCCACTGAAGGTGTTGAACGTGTGCAAAGGCTGCATGCCTGTCAGTGTGTTTGGAATCATGGTGATAGTATTGGGTGTCATAAGTGGGATGTCGTCCGGGGACCTGCGCAGGGTGAGCGTGTAGTCAGGAGGGCAGGTGAGCCTCAGGGTGTCATGAGCTTGCAGTGACTCACACTCACGGTCATGCTCCAGCTGCTTCATCTGGAGCGACATGATCTCTTCATTCTGGATGTGCGCAATGTCGTTTGTGGTGTTCCTCTGGGGGCTGGGGCGCCTGTGCGTTTCGTGACGCCTCTTGTCCTTTTTGTAGTAGAGTGCCGCGAAGGCCAAGATGTTGAGGAAGAGGAGGGATGCGCCCACGGCGATGGTGACGCTTAACTCGGTGGAGTAGTCCCGTTTGGTTTCGATGAGCACGGTTGTGTCTTCGGGCCCCGTTTTGTGGGGGTCCTTGGAGTGTTTGGGATTGTTGGCCGGCGTGATGGCCGGGCGTTTGGTGGTCGGCCATATCTTCGCGGGAGACCGCCGGGTACCGTAGGGAAAGGATGTCATGTCTGGGGGAGGAACCTTGGTGGTTGTGGAAACGTACTGAAATATCTCATTCAAGTTGTGCAAGTGAGGCACAAGTTCCAGCCAGAAAGCCACTTTTGTCGCTCGGTAGTGGTCTCTCACCCTAGGTTTCAGGCCGATGTGCAGATACAGCTGGTCTTTGGGGTTGTACTTAGACCAGGCCACTTCCTCGAAGCGGTTGGGTTTCGTATGAATGAACTTGGTATCCTGTGGAACTGGCTGATTAGGATCGCTGGGGACAGAAGAAAGAAAACAAAGAAAAGTCACACTCTTCCGCATTGGACCAGCAAAACTTTTCCTTGGATAAAGCAAGACATGGATATCAGTTCATCGTATATGTTTATTTAACAGCACAAGACACTCAAGCAGGAACTGACACAGTGTGCTTTAAAATCTGAAACATGTCTACCATTTTGTATTTTCCTTAAAATTCCCTCATCTGTATGATGGCATCTTTTAAAACAATATTTCTAAGAGTTTTTATTAAATGCATAAAATTACCTTAAACAATGAAAATGGAAAACACGATGTCTCTAGGTAAATTTTCAGTACTGCAGGTTTAATTACTTTAGAGCCGTGAATCTCAACCAGAGGCAGTTTTGGCCTCCAGGGGATATTTTACGATGTTTGGAGACAGATTTTGTTGTCATCAATAAAGTAGGGGATGCTCCTGAGATCTAGTGCATAGAGGCCAGGGACACTGATAAAAATCCTACAATGCACAGGACACACCCCCGCCCCCACAACAAAGATGTATCCAGCCTCAAATGTCAATAGTGCTGAGGGTGAAAAGCACTGATTCAGAAGCTGTTCAAAAAGTGGGCATTCGCTTTCTCGCTAAAGAATTACTTTTGAAGTAAATGAATAGATAATGCAGTTTTAATACCTTTATTATATGTAAAATTTAAAAATACAGGCTTTGTAATTACAAAATGATTGTATGTAGAAATAAGCATCATTTGTTCACTCTGTTTTTGAAAGATAAATGCCTACATGAAAATTAAAATAAATTAAATCATGAATGTTACTTGAAATCCATTTTCAGAACTGAGGTGGGTACAGATCAAATGACATTCCATTAATTGCCAGGTTTGGGAAATTGGTACATTTAGGTATGGTGAAATTTAAAATATTTAAGAGAAGTAACACTACATGCAATAAATTGAGTGTTTATGGATAAAAAGTATGCTTGACAATTCATTATTTACAGAAATGGGCACAGGAAGAAGAGGAAGCATCAAAAATTATAGGTAATCCACACATCATGTTGAACATTCTTGTAACCAATTCTCTAAGATAATACGCCATATTAAAAGAAGTTATCAAATTATCAATTTCCCAATTATGGTTGGCAAAGTGAGCTGCAAAACAAATATCTTCATGTTTGTTAATAAAAAACGGAGATTGTGCATGGTACAAATGGTGCCTTGTGGATAGCTCTGAACATTCATTCAATCGGCGAGAAGACAAGACGTATAGGGAGCTGGAAGTTGCAACACCGCATTCTCTAATGCTCTGCATGCTTGCTCTTAACTTCTCTCTCCTATCAATACCTCCAGCCACTGAATATTTGCTCAAGGGGCAGAGCTCATGTTGTAGATCAAAACTATAACCTTTATCATAAACCGTACAAGATTCAAATAATATACATGACCCAGAGGTGAACCATCTGTCAAAGGAAGGATTTTTGCTCTCAATCTCAGTCTACCATGATGGTGAAATGAATCATCCTCATGTATTCAGCTTTCTGCCGTGCCACCTCCTCACAGCTGGGAAATGCTGAACAAATTATTTAGCCTCTCTTGGCCTCAGCTACCTCATCTATAGCATTGATGAGAATATTGACTTTGGAGGTTACTGGAGAACGTCAAATAATGACTCAAAATGTCTGGCTATAGTGGACACTTGACAAATATTAATCCCTTTTACCCAAAATATAAAGTAAAACTCCTAAAAACTGACAGGGGAAGAGGACTACAGAATAGGAAATAAGGGTTACTATGATATACAAGAAAAAAAAGTTTACCTATTAATTGAATATACCTAGTGGTTTAATTCTACTAATAGATTGAAAAATATAAAATGTAATATTGTAGGTCATAATTTATTTACATTATGTTTCTTAATTATATTTTCAGATATAAGCATTTACACCTTTGAAAATATTTTTCTTAATTTTTTATATTTAGGTGTGTTTTAGAAAATGTTGGATTCAATATAATATATATTTTTTTACATTGTGGCATAAATAATTCCTATTAACTAGATCTGCTGTGGAAACATTTGATTTTTATTGTTTTAGAGGAAATAAAAGGGAGTAAGGATTCCTACTATTTTTCCGCAGATCTGATTTTACTAAATCGCCTTTGGATCCAGTAGACCATTTATTCAGGCGTAGATATTTAGGAAAATAGCCTAATATTCAGTATGAACAGAACACTATTTTTGAAGGAATTCAGTGTATATTTAAAAGGTAAAAAAACACTTTTCTTTTGTTCTCAAAGAGCAGAAGATTTGCAAATCCAGATAAGTAAGCTTTAGACTGATATCGTTTATCCTTAAACTTCTTTGAGATGCACAGTCAGAGCTCTAAAACTGAGATAAACTTGCAGAGATCATGAAAGCCCAAATCATTTTCTCTTGTCAAACACTCAAACAATGCTAACATCTGTAAGTGGGACATCAGTGTTTCATTTCTTAGATTTCCCTTCATCATATGAAGTGTTTTAATTCCCATGAGCAAAATTAAAGATTATAGCAATTAAGGATAGAAAGAAGCAGAATCAATCTTGTCTCCCTCACAAATTCTTTGATTCCTATCTCATCCCTATTCCTTAGCTCCTAATGTGGAATTTTTCCCATGTTGTATTTGAGATGTCATCCTGGCAGTGGATAGTCAAATGCAATTCCAAGTCCTGTGGTTTCCATTATTTTCTAGAGACAGATAATACGATTTCTTTTAACATATCATTGAACATTCAGATCTGCTGTTAGGTGTTATAAGGTCCTCCTCGCACCTAAAGCAAATTAACAGTTCATTCGTTATTATATCCCTATAAGAGAACGACCTTTTGCACCAAAAGCATATGTAGTAACACCTGCTAGGTACCAGGGGGCGTGGAGTAGGTTCTGTCTAGAGTATTTATGGGCAATAAAGTCACCTTTGAAACTAGACTTTTGCTGAAAATATTTAAGCCCACCAAGTGCCTCTTTTTTTACTTTTGTCAAGGTTTTGACAAGGTTTGAATATAAGCCAATCACTGGGTACCAACAAACTCAAAAGCAGAGATGGCATATGAAGCCAACAAAATGCATACGCCTTTCCCCCCACCTACACCAAACTAATGAGAACAAAGTTAACAAGTCAAAATATACATTGGTTTTACAAGAATCGTCTTTCCGTCACTGAATTCCAATTGCATTTAAAGTTTCCAGTATGCAGTGCATCATTTGATAGCTTAGGGTGTGGTGTGCTGCTATGTAATGTATAGAGATGGATTTTTTTCTCCATTTCCTTTTCATCCACTCTTCTCAAATGGAACTCAGTCCTTGATCAATGAATACCTGAACTTTACTGGACAATTATGACCAACTCCCTTCTACGTATATTACTCAAAAAGGGTTTTCTATGAAAAAGGTTTTAATTATTATAAGCTTTTTCAAATCTTGGAGTATAGTTTTCCTTGACATAATTTCTCATTTTATCAAAGCTTTCCAAGTTTGGCTTATTTCTAAAACCTGTAATGTTTTGGCCTACACTGTTCTTTCACTGCAGTGTTTTGGTTTAACCCTTCCACCTGGACATTTGAAAGAGCCTCATAGGTCCAAGGGACCCCCTCCTCAGGCACAGGCCTGGCCATACCCCTTTCCTTACCATGAATGAATGAATGCCTACCCAGCTAGCTAGCAAGGAATGACTTTTTACAGCCTTGCCATTCATTGATTGCCAATATCTGGTCCCAAAGTTTATGGGGCTCATGGGGAAGTTTCTCACCTCTTCTGCCACATTTGCTAAGCATGCATTTCACACTAATTGGTCACAGAGAAACATGTACTTTTACATATAGATAAAAGGTTAAAACTGTTAGCTTTAGGATGTATATAAAAGAAACATCAAAGTACCAATTCTTGGCAAATTATGAACTATCAGGAACATCAGGGTGCAGCAGGATGGGAGACTTGTCAAATGATTGTGGTGTAGCATATCTTGGTGCAATACAATCCTGCATTGATGGTATGTGTTAACTGGGATAGATAAAAGACATTCTTATAATCCAACCCTTCTCTCTAGTACTTAAAGGGAGCAGTATGGTTCTCAAAAATCATTCCATCATATTCTATGAACCACTGCCTGAGGATCTGTCTGCAGAACACAGTACAGCACCTCACTCAACGCAGTGACAACAGCCATGACTCACCTATGCTGTTCTCCAACTGCCACCACTGAGGTTCATTCTCCTCACCTCGACCACTGCAACAGCCGCCTAACTACTTCTTAGTACTTCTTAGTACTACAAGGAACTTCTCCTCTCTCACACAACTCTAGCCATGCCAATTCCCTATTAAAACAACTTAAATCAATAAATAGCAAGAACTCAGGCCCTTGCCATTCATTTACAAATACATAAATCACCAGGCTCTGCCCAACGGCAAAATCCTCTGTTTTCTAGTAAAACCAACCACAATTGAAATGTCATCATCTATTAACGCTTGACATTGCGCTTAGGCTTGTGCATTTGATGGAGCTCTGAGTAAACTTGCCTTTCTAGATGATTTGAGTCATTCAAATTACCTTTCAAATGAATTTAGAAAACACACTGCATTAATATTCCAGAGTATTCTTTCAGTTACTCTCCACATTTGCTGAAGAAACGAAAATAGCTTCTGTCTGGGTAAAATCCAGGTTCTTCAGACAGCTGAATAAGAACATACCCATAGGTATGCTCTGCTACATCAGTAAGTCCCTCCTTGGAGACTTCAGCTCCAGTTAAGACGAAGCTACCCATCCAAGCTCATGTCGTCATTCGTTCCCCTTCTGTTCCAGCTACTTTAATATTTTTAAGAAAGCTGAAAGCACCTTAAGTAAATGCCACTAATGACAACCTTGACATTAGTCCTGAGGCATTAGTCCTGGGCCATTTTATATCTCTACTTCCCTATTCCCCACCTAGGGGCATGATGATTTTATGAAATAGAGTTACGGCATTAAAAAGCACTCAATCACATAGAAAGAACATTGTCACCTTTTCAATTCTCTCTCAGCCCTTTGATTATGCCTAGGAGAGAGCACCTGCTTGGTGCTAGAGGTTCTTTACCATCTCAGGACACTCATTTCCTTCTTTTTTAAACAATGAGAGAGACCTCAGAGCCTTTGGCAAGAAGGAAGAGCTAGAAAGAATTTAAAGACATTTATTTGGATTTCACTGTTGTTGTTTTTTTACAGTTCAGTTCAATTTATGAAAGTGATCCTAGTATCCACTTAAGGAAATGATATAAAGTTTTATTTTCAAATGAAACCATGTAAGGAAAGAAACAAGTATGTCATTTTAGATAAATAACGATACTGTGATTAGATTTTCAGATGGAGTGAAAATTGAAAGGGCATGACTTTGGTGTGGGAAACCCTCATAGGAGCCTTTGTGCTTCAAGACAAGGTAAAACTACAATGGCAGATGCCACTGGTCATAGTTCTGTGACATGACTGGGCATGGTCCTGCCCTCACCGTTTCTTAAAAATACTCACTGATTTTACTTTAGTAAATCACCTTGTCTAAGAGAGACTTTTGGCTACAGACAAGCATCTCCCTTGAATGCCTGTCCCTTCTCCCTTACCCACTTCCCCATGTTAGTACTTCTTAGATCAAATTTTTAGTCTGTTCAAGATCAGAATACAATAACACATTTTCCACTCAAGAAACATGTCATACTTACGTTAAGTCCACAAAACATTCTTCAGCTACGTCCCACCAAACAATATTTGGAATCATTGTAAAGAATGAAACCTGCTAACCCACAAAGCATCAGAATCTTCAGCACAGCCAGATCCTGTAGTGATCCTCTTTAAGGCTCACATACTGCAGAGAAGCTGCAGTCTGGGAACCTAATTCTGACATTAAGCGTTCCAGCAGAAGATTTACCACCATCCATGCTCAGAGCATCTTCATTTTTAATTCAGTACAAGAGGCTCAAGGTTAATGATAGCAGCACATACAGGTGGAACAGAATGATACCTCATTAATTTTCAAAATGATGCTATTAGACAAGAGTAAATGAAAAGATACCTTATCTGTAGCTGTTTAAGATGTTTTAGTCTTTCTTCTCAGTGGTGAAGAGGATGTGCTCCATAATGCTGACATATTTTCAACTACATTTAGCCAATAAGCTTTCTTTTCTAGTTTTATATTTCTCTATGATTGTTTTGAGATTTATTTTGTTCCTCTGTCTATGCAGTAAGAACAATTTCCTGTGTGGCACCCCTGTTTTGATAGCTCTTCTGTTTAGCAAATAAGAGGTCCTATTTAGAGTTGAAACTCTGCATTCACCTCTTAAACAACTGAGTTACTTCTAAATCCTGTGCCAGCAGGTAGGAAATTGCTCTGGTGAATTTTCAATGTGTAACTACCACTCTTGTAAAAGTCTGTTTCGACAGAACACACTTTAAAGATAAAGAAGAAAAACTAGTTTCCCTCTACGATAGAAAGAAACAACTGTTGTGATCATATGTGGATGTACGTGTGTGTGTGTGTGTGTGTGCACCCACAGGGATAAATAAAAATAGATTTCATTCAGAGATAAGATGCTCACAATGAGGAGCCAAATGACTTAGGAGGAGGATAAAAACCTGATGCAGACAGGAACCTACCCAGTTTTGGCGAAGTTTGTCCAGTAGGTCATAACCACGGCGCTGAGCATAACGTCATTCTTGGAGAAGTTGCAGCTGAAGAGCTCCGTGGGACCGATCATAGGGATGCCAAAAACATACGGGACTTCGTCGCCGTGGGCCGAGTCAGCCCAGCTGGGCTTCATCTCGCTTTGGCAGTGGTGATAGAAGGCGTAGAAATAGGTGGGGGAGCCGTACTGGGCATGGAGGTCGGCGGTGGCTACAGCGGGCGCCACCCACTGATGGTCAGTAAAGAGAGCAACCAAGGTTTTCCGCCTAGTCTCAGGGTTTTCCTTATCTGCCCAGTCTGTGTACATGAACTTGATGGTCTCTCGCAGGGTGTCTTTCCCTTCTGGGTAGCCGTAAAGGTTGTCCACAAAGTTGGACACAGAGAAGTCAAAGTCGTTGGGGGTCACACCGTCTTCGTTGTCAACGATGCCGTCGACAAATTTCAAGCCTTCTCCTTGGTTCACACCAAGCATGATGTCATAGTTAAGGAACTCCCCCTGCTCCATTAGAATCTGGGGGTCGTCGGGGATGACATCACCGTCGATCACCGGCCCGAAGGCAATGTGGTAGGTGGCTGGGGTGATGGCCTGCTGAATGAGCTCTTTATAGTTCTTATTCCGAAGGCATTCAACCATGTCTGTGGTATCTAGCATGTTGCATCCCACTTTATCTGCCAATATCCGAGTGTACTTGGCAGGCTGATAGTTCACTGCCCAGCTGGATAAGGCAGTGCCGCTCTGGATGATGGCTTTTTGGAACAGACCTGCAGGTGCAAATTGTGGACATGCAAATGAAAACCCGAAATATAAAAAAGCAGCTTTTACTTAGCAAAGAATGCCTGCATTATATCTCAGGGATGTGAATTCCTGGATACAGTAGCATTCAGCTTTCAGCTTCTCTTTCACTCATTTTGGTCTCCTTCCCGCCTCCCTCCCCAGTTGGACATTACTTTTATGGGATGTTTCTGTATGCAAAAAAAAAAAATAGGGTTTTAAAAAATGCAACTGCATTTACACATTTCCTGTTGCGTTAAAAACATGAAATCTTTTTATCCTTCCAGAATTAGTATAGTTTTTGCTCCCCCCTCCCCAGATGATAAAACAAAAGACTCTTAGAGGAAAGAATGGGCCCCATTCCATAAAAATATGCTTTTCACAAGTGAGATGTCAAAGACCCTTTCATCTCATAGGCAAAACCAGGTACCTTTTCATTATGGAAAGAAATGACCCACTTAACTTCAGAGTACTAATTCATGCATGTTTTTATATTTCCATCCTCAATATAATGAAGATATATTACAATGAAAGTAAATCAATTCAAGTAACTATTCCTAAATAAATCTTCCAAATGAGTACTCAACTAACAATCTCTTAAAGCTACAATTAATTTCAAAATTATATCAATTTAAGTCTAGGGTTTTCGATATTTTCTTTTGCCACAATAAAAACATACCCCGTTGAGGTGAAAAATCTTGGGTACTGTTAGAAGTCTAAGTGCATTTAGCTCAGTCTACTGCATGCATGTCCAGGCATCTAACACCTCTATTTTCAACCAGGGCAAGACAAAAGATTGTGGGCTGTGTACTCTCAGCATTCCATCTCCTATTTCTTCCTGCCTTTCTCAAATTCCAGCTTTGGTCTAGCTCTGATGCCTCATGAATGGCTAGAATAAAGCACTGAGTCCAGAAGTTCATGCCTTCCTGATTTTTAATGTCATGTAAGCAAACAAGTTGGGGAGAAGAGGATTTTAATCAGGAAATGGGATTTTAAAGATTGGAACTTTGCCCGAAGATGACACACAAGACTGAGACTCTAAAATAATCTAGTTTTGTCCAATACATCATTGAAGCCTATGCCATTTCAAAAATCTTTTTGGGGGCCAATTTCCTGATGTTTATAATTCTGTGAGAACTGCACACATAATAACTTGGGTGTATGGGTTTCTAAGGCTTAAGGCTTGGAAAACACTTGTAAGAAATAATGTTAATATTTGATATAGCAATGTTTGATCTACTTAACGACATCAATAAGTTAAATCAATCAGAAACAGAAAAATGGTGATAGGAGTTATATTTGTTCTCACAAAACTGTTTGCAAAAATGTAGGTAGGAGTGTATATAAGTAACATACAGAACACGCATATTTTTATGTTAGGAAAGCACTATAACTGTATGATAAAACTTGAAAAATAAGATAAAGAAAAAATCACGTATAATCCTGTAAAACAGCATTTAGTTATAATTCCTTCTTGGCTTTTGTTCCCTAGGTTTATTTTATGTATTTGTATTCATTATACATGCAGATCTGTTCACGGGGATTCCACAGCCTATACATCTTAAACACAATTCTTATAACTTATCATTCATTCTTTGAGTAAATGTGCCTTATAGTTCCTTATAACTTCAAATTCTTCATAGTTATATGACTTACATACAACTATAAGACTTATGGTTCTTTATAACTTAAAGTTCCTTACAACTCTCCCTGGGTTTTCATCTCTTAGCATTTCATTTTTTGCTATGATGATATTATGTGGTGAACATCTTCCCAAAAACAACTTTTTCCAAGGTTATAGTGATTCCATTAGACTAGAGCTCTGGAAGTGATTCCCAAGGTAAACAAGTGTAGGCAATTTTCTATTCTCCATTATACTGATGAGCTGATTTGAAAAGCCGGCCTGCAGAAATTGACCGATGCAAAATCTTTTCCAGAATACAATCATTTCTAATCTGTTGATTTAAATAATTTCTGTAGCACTCCTCCTCAAATTTATTTTGACTTGCATGCATTTAATGATTATGGAGGCTCATTTTACAAATCCACAACTGTGATTTTAACAATTGAGAAAAATGAAAATCTAGAAATTTTCTTAAATGCTACTGAAATCTATAAAAAATGACTTATTGATTATTGACATTTTCCTTTTTTAAAGGAAGATTTAATACAAATAAAATACTTTAATTTCACCTCTTGATGGCTGTTAAGAAAGTAAGAATCAACTAATTCAGATTTTGGAGGATTTAAAAATCATAGTCAAACAAATCTTTCTAACGAAGAAACTGAAGCAACAAAGATTCAGCAACTTGTCCAGAATGTGACAGGCAGTGAAGAATTGAATTCAAGGCAATTAGTTCAATTGTGTCTCTCTTCTTTAGCATGTTAGGGATCCTGCAGATACTTTTGAAAAAGACACTGCAATATATTTTAAAGAGAATATAATTCTATTAAAGTTGCAAAGGCTTTCGATGTAAACATTTAGCATACGTACAGTGTGATTTTTAATCTGCATATGCAGGGACGTAACGTAACACAATTCTGATGATTCAGAACATTACTATCCATATTACTTTGAACCTGGCCAAGTAACCCAAGGCTGGATCAGCCTTGCAGATTTTCCTGTTTTCCTCCCCCGCTGGTGCCAGAGCCCCGATCTCATTCCTACGCTGCCAGGAGAGATTCCTCCTTGGCCTGCTGGGTTCTCTTTAAATCTCTGGTCTCATATCCTAGGGGGTCCCTCACTAATCACTTAACCAGGCCTTTGTGCCAGGCCTCAGGTGCTACCGTGGGCTGGGGGTGTGCTGAATGCTACATCCAGGTGTCCACCTGGGCTGAGCTACCACATCCTCATGTGCTTTTGCTTTTCACGGGGGTGGCTGGACCCCTCACCGCGGGTGCGCGCTGGGAGGGGAGCCAGTGGACCACACCAGCCTCCTCCACTGGCCGCACCCAGGACAGGCTCTCAGCCCCTTCCTTGTCCTTCTAGCTTCCAGATGGCTTCTTCGCCCAAAATTTTATTCGTAGGGGGGAAAAAAGAGGCGAAAAGTTTTGGTAATGGATGGGGGTGGTGATGGCACAACACTTTGAATGTAACTGACAGCAATGAATTCTGTATTTGAAAGTGGTTGAAGGGGGCAATTTTAGGTTGTGTATATGTTACCTGAATAAAAATTTAAAAAGAAAACACGGCAAGTGCAACCCTAATATAAACTGTAGGCTATAGTTACTAGTGTAATTATAATAAGAATGTCATATCAGTTGTAACAAAGATACCGCGCTAATGCAAAATGTTAATAATAGGGAAAACTGCGTGGGGTGGGGGGAGGAGGTATATAGTAACTGTACTTTCTGCATGAATTTTCTGTAAACCTACAACTTCTATAATTTAAAAACAAAAAGGAGGAAAGCTGGAAAGCCTACCACATGAATGTGATATGTTCTTAACATTTCTGGGAATTTTAAAGCATTAACATGAATCACAGAGGTGACTTTAAAAACCTTATGACTAAAAGACATGCTTGGTTCAAAATCGACAAATCTGCATCAGTTATCCAAACGGTGTTTCTCTTTTAGACGACCTTTGTCGTATTAGAGAAGTTGTAAGTTTACAGGAAAACCATGCATAAACACAGAGTCCCCATATACCTCCATATTTTTAACACCTTGGTACATTGCCTACAATTCAGGAAAGAGCATTATTATACTTATACGATTAACTACAGTCCGTCCTTTCCAGTAGGACTCGCTGTTTTCAGATTAATTCTTCACAGGTTTAACTGAAATGCTAATAAAATTTCAAGTTGACCGAATCATTTAAAGTCAGGAAAGCAGACATAAGTAAAGTTTTGGGTTCCTTAAGAGGTCATTTGTCTCTAAATGCCATCATTATCATGCATTTAAATTAGGATAAAAATGTTAAAATGGAAAAGATGTTGACTTAAAGAGAATATGGATGCACGTGATTCAGGGAATTTCTGTTGATGCTTCGAGGGGGACTTACGGCAGAGCCACCCTGTACCCTCAGCACTCTGCGCCCTTGCGCTTCTTGGTTGTGGGGCTGCCCACATACCATGGACTGTTCTGATTACCTTCCGAATAGTGTGACAAGGTCAAAAGGCTGACACAAGATGCCCCTGCCCCGGAGCCAAAGATGGTCACTCTTTTGGGATCACCACCAAATGAGCCGACGTTCTCCTCAATCCACCGTAAAGCTTGGATCTGATCCAACAATCCATAGTTGCCTTTTGCCGCCTGGTCCCCAGTACTTAAAAATCCTGCAAAAGAACACAGGATATTTTTGGCTGACAACTTTTAAAAGCACATGGAGATCATCCCTACTTGAACAGATTTCCCACAATTTGCTTTACTTGTCCCCTACCCCTGCTATAAATTAGAAGTAAAATTGGAGAAGTAATTTTTGGGCCGACAGGATTCTATTGCTTAAATATCAGTTATGATGACGGCTGCTTTAGACATCATGATAAAATGTTTCATTTGTAAATGGGCAACATATAATGCAAAATTCTTCTAAAATATCCGTAACATGGGATAATACCAAAAACTTTATACATTTTACTACATTCAGAATATCATTCTTGCACAAATTATCATTTTATTTGGCAAAATGCAAAAGCCTAACGTAAATTGTTCGGGGCACGGGGTGTGGGAAGGAAGTGTGCGGGTGTGTCTAAGTGTGAGAGAGTTTGCATGCATACAAAAGCACTATATTTCAGGTTTTCCCACTGATACACCTGTCAGTATTTTAATTTAACCATTTTTATTGCTGAAGTTTCAAAGCAAGTTACAGACATTATGAGACTCCATTTTTAAATATTTAGCAGGCATCTCTATTTTCTATATGGCAAAAATTATATCCCCCAACATGCAAAAATTACAATTCCTTCATCGTAGCCAAAAGCCATTCCATATTCAAATTCCCTCAAGGGTCCCAAAAATATCACTGAGAGCTGGTACATTTTATCCTAAAAGGAAGGAAAATTCTGTAAACCGAGGATCAAGATTTCACTCAAGATGTCACATTCCTAATTCCTCTTTCGAAGCTGCAAATAAGAAGCTTGCATTTAGTTTAACAAAGTGATCACTTTTAGAAATCATCTCATTCTCTCTTTTTTTCACCTTGAAATATAACTTGTCCTGGCAAAACTGTTTTTCTCTGACGTCCCAGGTCAATCTTTGTGAAGGTATACGCTCTCCCACTTAAGATTCAAAACTCTGAATATTTAAAGCAACTTCAGTGTTAATAATGAGTTCACTGTAGATTTTAATCCAATGTTAGCCCAAATCTGTAACAGATAAGCCTTCTAACACAAAGAAGTCTTAAAAACCCTTTGCCCTTTTCTCAATCCTATTTTTTGTCCAATATACCCAGTTAGGACATCCCCCCTTTCTGTAACATTTCTGTATGTCAAGGGCCACGTCATCCTCTCATTCCAATAGATGCTCATTAATTATTTATGGTCATCTGATGTGCTGCATAACTGGTAACAGTCTGATCTGGACCCTAAAATAACATAAATCAAAACCATTTTTTCCAAACCACACTCCTAACCCAACTTGACAGCATTCCGAGGAGCTCATAAGGTCAGCTTCTAATATCTAACAACAGAATAACTAGAGGAGGAGGCCGCACACCAATGAGGAACAAAGACCTCTGCAAGGTCTCCTGAGTGCCTTGGAAAATGCACCGAGCCAGGAAATGAACAGCCTGGCTCAAAGCAAGCAGCACGATGGTTTTCCCCCTAAATCTACAATAAAAATGCTCAGCTTGAGTCAGAGCTCACAGTCCCCCATCCTACAAGTAAATAAATCATAACTGCCAGGTATAAGCACACGTTTAACTCACATCCCATAAAGCCATTTGATGTGAGATGAGCTATGTTTAGGGGGACGGTCCAGACATCTTCCAACGCCCCTCTTACCTAATTAGAGATTACTCGTGAGGTTTTCACGCCAGAAAATGTTCCATAGCTCCTGCATTCATCATTCAAACTTTTACACGGATTTTCATGAAATGAATCACGCTTTGCTTTGGAGAAAAGCCCCGTTTCGAGCAGTGCATGGGTAAAACTGGCTGACAATGACAATTTCGGTGCTGTATAAAACGTAAGACAACCCTCTCTCTCCCATTAAAGGAAGAGGGGACTAATTCCTAAAGCGTCCAGCGATTTTTCTGGCAGAACTGCCCTATCTTTAACACATCCTTTCTCCACCCACTTCTTTCAACTCTTGCAGAATGACCTACTTGCTTATTTTGTTTCTGTAGAAAGAGTGAGGATTTCCAAAGTTCAGTAAATTTCCAGCCTTTATTAAATCAGAAATAATCCCTCCCTAAATACATGCCTGTTGTAACCTCTCAAATTGCAGGCTAATTAGTATTCCATGCCTACGTGCGTCTTAGCTCTTCTAACAGCATCCTGTTGTAAGGTTTGATCTTTGCGATTTTGAATTCTTTCCAAGGTCTCCCAAGAAGGATGAGGGAAAAAGACGATCCAAGCATCTCAAGTTTAACAAAGGAACATGTTTTTTTGTTGCGGATGTTTCCAGTTTCCGCCATGGTGAAAACTTGGTTTACTGCAACATCCAGGGTCTTTTTGCTTTATTTTGATTTCATTTCAAACTATCAACAAGGCAAAGTTTCTGCTCCAGGTATAGAATGAATGTAAGCAATTTTATTTTCTATATCAAAGAGAACATTCCTTTCATATTCTGATTGTGGATACATGGTGTTTCCTAAAGTCTGGATTTCAGATACACGTGGACTTGCTATCACTGAATTCTATAAACACAGAAAGATGTGGGTTTAAGGAAGGAATGGCTTATTTTCCTAGGGCACATGGTTTGTGACAAAGCGATCTGAATCCTAAGCACGGCTTTGAGTCTTAACTCCATCATCTACTTCGTGAGTCTGAATTTGTCCAGGATTCTTGTGAATTGTGAAAAAAGTAGGGAGAGAGTGAGAGCCCCCCCCACACTCCCCAACCCAGTTTGGAGTGGAGGTATGAGGGCAAGGGGAAAAAGTAATTTCTCCTGGCAAAGCAAATTCTTACCTGGAAACTTAGTGTGCTCTTGAACTGTGTAATTCCCAACCCCAAGCCCTCATCATCCAAGTTTCAAAGTTTTCAGGGACTCTGCAGACCTAAATCACTAGATTTTTCCTTCTGACTGTTAGAAAGCAAAATGATGGGAGCTAATAAATCTGGAAACAGAACCTCAGGCACCAGCACGGATATGTGCCCATGGAGGCATCCCTAGAAGGCCGTTTCCCACGCACCAAATAACTTTAAATATATGGAAGAGGCCACTCGAATGGCTAAAACCAGAGATTTTAAAGAAATGGTTCCATTCATGGGTGGTCAGAATCATCTGCAAACACTCTAGGCATTTCAGCTGATGCAACATTTGGCTTTTGAGAGTCATTGTCCTTTAATTCCATCTTCTAAATCAGTAACTTCTACTCCCCACCAAGTAAGTGAACAATGAAAGAAACTGAAGAGTCCATTTTAATTAATGCATGCTAGTTACTGGATTGAGGGCAAGTTTCATTCAGAGTTCTGTGATGAGTGAAAAATATCTGCCCAAGACCATATTCAGTTGTCGTGTGGTTATTTTAAAATAAATCTCATGGAAAAAAAATACCATAAAACAGAAACCACATTTCCACACTGCCTGTTAAATGATATAAAATGATGTAAAACTGAACTTTTTAATTTGATCTTATTAGAGTAGAAAAGTTTCATATTTTTGTGGCTATCATAATCTAAAGGTTTCTCATTCTTTGTATTTCACCATAGGGTTTAGGTTAGTAATTTATTTCAGGGTGTTCGTCTTCCTGTATACTGCAACTCAAAAGTGAGAAAGTCAACTGGGTCAGGTGTGACTGTCCTTTTGTTGATTTCTAATAACAATAATATCAGCCACAGTCTGTTTTATTTTGGGATATTATCCATAACCCAATCCCAGGAATTTTTTGGTGACTACTAAGCAGAAGCTAATGAATAAGTGAATAGAGAAGTAAAACATTTTATTTTTAGCATTGGTATTCATCTGTAATATTTAAGCTGCCTTAATCTGAGTGTCAATTACCTTTCTAAAAGAATTATATAGGTATATGTACATACATATACACACATATTTAACTGCAAGAAGTAAAATAAAAAAGTAACTATCTACTGACGCTATGGAATTTATTTCAGTTCACCTGAATGAGCCCTTAAAGAAATCTGTGTGATGAGAATTAGGATAGAGGTATAAGAAACAAAAATCAGGAAAATAAATATGTATCTATATTCTTTGAAGTTCAGAGGAAATCACTAAATGGGTGCGTTTATTATAAAGTGAAACTTAAATTTTCTTATTGGGATCACTTATGACTTAACAAAAGGGCATACATTTTGAAGGATGGGATGGAAGGAAGGGCAGATATATATTAATTGCTGAATGCATGATTGACAAAGTTGACTGAAATTTAATGTCTGTTTTTAGTTTTTATTTTACTTGAAAGTTATATGAGTAAAAACAAACTTTCCAGTTATATCTAATTAATATAATATTGATAGTGCAAAGTATATTTCTAATGTTAGCAGGCTACATGTAAGAGATTTAAGGATACATGATTTCCTATAGCAGAGGTTTGGAAACCTGAACTCATTAAAACATTAATGTGATTCCTTGCATTCTTTTCATAAAGTATATTATAACCTCACACACTTATTTAGAAAGAGGTTGCATGGTATCTTTTATGTTGGGGATTATATTAATTCACAAAATTAAACCTGTCATACACTGGAAACAAGATGCAAAATCGTGACAGTTTTGTTCATGACACAATACATAACAAAACGTGGAGATAATTACTAACACCTAGTCTATCCTCGGAGTCTTCACCCCAGGGCCAGGATAAGTTCTTCGGTTCGCCAGGATCCGCCTACTCCAGCTTCTAATTCTAGTTGTTTCACTCAGTTTCCACACCATCTATGTAAATCTACCACTCCCCAAAGAAAAAGAACCAATGAAACCCAGGAAAATGTGGAAAAACACTTTCACCTGGACGTTCTACTTCGAGGAATGCATTTTATAAAAAGTCTTCTCTGAGTGTACACAATTAGCCACCAAGGGATGTTAATTTGCAGTGTTGATAATTTTGGAAAAAAACAAAAGCAAAACCCCCAGAAAACCAGCAATCTCTATGTCCATGAATAGATCTGTTGAATGATCTAGGTAGGCTGAATCCATACAATAGTATATTATGCATTTGTATAAAAAGATAAGGCATGTTTTTATGGATGGGCATGGGAACATATTTACAACCTCTCTAGAGAAAAGAGTTGATGAATATTATGCATCCAATGATTCCATTTTCATTAACACAGTAAAATACATTTCATATATGTACACGCACACATCCATAGACATTATATACAAAGCAGCAAGCATTTTTTTGTATGTGCACACACACACAATTCTGGAAAGAAATCAGTTAATAAGGATTGTATCTAGATATGTGGTTATAGGGAATTTCCACACTTTATTTTTAATATATGATTAAATTTTCCCACAATAAAAATCTCCTTTAGCAATCCCTCCTCTCTCTTACACACACACACACACACACCCCTCATTTCTGGCTCTCTCCTTTAAAGATTCTTCAGCCTGCCTCTCTGCCACATTTCTTGTTGACTGCTCCCCAAACATGCCTTGCATTTTCAGCCCTGTCTTTCCATGCACAGTCCACTACACCTGGGGTGCCCCGTTACTGGGCTGCCGTAAGCGCGTAAATCGCCCTGTGCCTACTTCCTGAAACTGGCGCTCCTGCAGCCCTCAGCACACAGGGCTGCACGGCTCATTCTGGACCACAGTGGCCCCTGGAGGTCAGCTCCTTCATCTCCCTGGTCCAAACTCTTGAGCAGGACCCACCTGTAAGAGGGAAACGCTGCACTCTTTAAAAGTCCCCTGATCACTTCAATTCTCTCAGCACAGTGGGTGCCTTTAAATTAATTTCTGTTACAGAACGTGACTCTTCATAGTAATTAAGGGTATGTGCGTACAGATAGGGAGAAGTGCTATTCCTAAGACTGGGTCAGCATTGGAAGAACTCTTATCATTGATGTAAGGCAGTGGCCACCAGAGGGTCTGAGGGATGGGAGAGGGAAGAATAGGTGTAACATGGGGGCATTTTTGGGACACTGGAGTTGTCCTGCATGACACTGCAGTGACAGATACAGGCCATTGTATATGCTGTCATATCCTGCTGGGCTGTGCGGGACGCAGTGTAAACTACAGTGTGAACTGTACTCTATAGCTGGTAGCGATGCTGCAACGTGTGCTCATCAATTTTGACAAATGTACCACACTAATGAGGGACACTGCTGAGGGGGAAGGTGTGGGAGGGGGAGGGAGGGGGGCATATGGGAAACCCTACATTTTTAATGTAATATTTATGTCATCTAAAGCTCCTTTAAAAAAATATATATATATATTTTTAAAAATAAAGAAAGACTGAGTCAGGCATCCTTGGATTTGAATCTACTGGAAAGCTTTAAGCCAGAGATTTAGGTTTTCAGAGGAATACTTTCCTCATACATAAAACTGAGGAATCCATAGGGCCTGTAACGTAGCACGGGCTGAGAAAAACAAGATCTGACACTTCACAAAACACGGCACTGTGCTTGGCGCATGCACAGTGTGTGTTCACTGTGTGGTGCTTGAGTTTGGCGCATGCACAGTGTGTGTTCACTGTGTGGTGCTTGTGCTTGGCGCATGCACAGTGTGTGTTCACTGTGTGGTGCTTGAGTTTGGCGCATGCACAGTGTGTGTTCACTGTGTGGTGCTTGTGCTTGTGCTTGGCGCATGCACAGTGTGTGTTCACTGTGTGGTGCTTGTGCTTGTGCTTGGCGCATGCACAGTGTGTGTTCACTGTGTGGTGCTTG
>JAQZBX010020358.1:0-22618 GCA_029593785.1 Cabassous unicinctus
CGCCACCATGATCATGATCATCACCAGAACAGCACCCGCAGCAATGCCATCATCCTCACGGTGACAGCCGTTAGTCATGCAAACCCGAGGCAATCCTGAATGCCAGTTCCAAGGCAGCTGCCCCCAAAGGAAATTCTCCTCTGGAAGTGACCAATTAAATATTACCTTTTCATGATTTTCTATTAGGATCTCAATGACAATGTTCTGGAATTTGATATCCATGATGGCTGCTACTGTTTCTTCCTGAGGCCGCAGGAGGGTGGGTCCAAACACCACGCCAAGGTTTGCTACTGTCATCAAATTCTGTTTGTGGTTATTAGCAACACTGGGAGGAAAGAAAAGAAAAGGCACAAATGAGAGAAATAGTTTCAGAACAGACAACTGAGTTCCTTGCATCCTGCCCTAAGACTCCTCATCTGGTAGGAGCCAGCACTTGGGCCACTTAAGGATGCTCTAGGAGTCAAAAGGGAAACTTTTTGACTCATATTTTCATATCACAATTTCAGAAACTTTCAGCGTTCAGGTTATTGTGTTGTTTCAGGATATGACAGCCCCTATGATTTCTATTTTGCCTAAAATAGCCAACCAATCAAAGCAACTCTTCCAAACCACGAACTTATGTACGTCCAGATCCCTGTTCTGAAGTACAGGTAACTGCTAATCCCTCTTCCATATAAATTATGTGCTCGGCTGCTGCTTAAACCACTGCAATCATTAGTATTTTCTCTAGTGCAAATATAAGAACGCTTGATGGCTTTAATACATTTGCAAACATAGATACCAAACAGACCTAATTATTTTAATGGGTAGATCTAGATACTTAATACCAAGTCAGGAAATTCAGTACTTTACGGTCAAAGTATTAAAGCCCCATGACATTAAACATGTGGCCCCCATTAAGAAAAACCTGTGGCATAAACAGAAATAAAAATGCAGACTGTATATCCATGCATGTGGCTGTGTTTATATTGTCACTTTTACTCAAGGTCTAAGGAACGCATGGCAGTTGCTGGGTCTGAGTTATTTTCTAAATACATATGCATAGTTTAGATAAACATCTACTTAAAACATGGATCTGAATCCCAAAACCAGACTACCATGACCTAGCTATAAAACTCAATTATTCATTTGCTGGCCTGCACATAAAACTATACAAATTCTCTATAGGCAACACATAAGTTGTAAGCTAAGGCCATTCGATATTGTTAAGAAAACACTGAAGCGTCCCTAAATCACCTGTTAGAAGAAGGACGTTCTTCATTGCTAACTTGAAACCAAAGAGAAATTAACTGGGCAGAGATGGTAGTTTGCACAAACCTACCTCCCTAGCATTTAGTGATATTTATTCGAGTATTTTCTTCACACAAGTCTATAAAAGCCTGCACTGTTTCTTTTGATTTTTAAACTGGGCCTTATTGTAATATTACATTAACCAATTTTCTCAGCAGATGTGTACTTTTCTATAATTTTCTAAGGCTAAGAATTTAATTTGATTAAAAATTCCTCCCCTGAAAGAGGTGGGGTGTGGTCAGCTTTAAGAAACCTTCTCTGTGACATAGAACAATTAGGAAAAGAGTTTGCATTTTGGTTGCTAAATGCAACACCTGTAGTGAGGGAATATCAATATCACTCTTATGTGCAGGAAGTGAATTCTATGCCCTTATACTTCCCCTGTGGGCTAAGTCAGTATAGTTACTCCTCTTGTCACAAAAGTCCCTTGTGCAAATGAATCAACAAGCTATTTATGTATGAGAGCACTTTTAGATTGCAGACCAATATAAAAATATATTGTTTGGATGATGATCATTTTCGCAACCATGCTTCTCAATGCCATACCTGACTAAAGCAATAGCCTCCTAACTGGGCTCCCTTACTCTAGAATCTCTGGGTTCAGCTTTATTCTGCTGCCATCACCACTTACTGTCATATTTGATCATGCCATTCCCCTGTTGAATATGCAATAGTCCCATACCTCACTGGGTTGTTGGGAGAGAACAAAATGACACAGCTAATGTGAAATGCTCAGCAACACTTTCATTGTTTAATTGCTCTGATAATGATGATTATAAACCTTTGTTTTCAAGATGAAGTCCAAACTCATAAAATAGCGTATGTTTTTTCAACGTCTCCTCTAGGCACTTGCCTGCCACCTCCCAGTTTTGGGTCAGAGGGCAAGTAACTCAATCTAAGCCTTGAGTTCCTCGGCTTAAAAAAAGGTGCGGAGGGGAATAATACAACTACTTCCTTAGGTTGTTGTACAGATTTAATGTGCTATTGTGTGGGAAGTAGAATAATTATCATTATAGTAATTCACTACCCATCCTCTTTGTACTTTCACACTTCTCTGCCTTTGCCCATGCCATACTCTGCCTGGAATGTTCTTACTTTTGCTGATCTGCAAGACAGCTCAGATGGCCCCCTTCCTTTCTGTAGTCTCCCTCCTCTCATCTTTCCCAGTCCTTCGCCCTTCACAAAGGAAGAAATACAGGCTGGCTCTTGCATTCATTGCAGGATGTTAATGCCTCTACTACTGCCTGAGGACAGGGACTCTGCCTATTTCAGTTGGTACCACCAATGCCTGCCACAGGAGAAGCCCAAAGAATGTTTTCTGAGGTGTTAAGATGATGGGAGTTTCTGAATAGACATAAAACAAGTATTCTCAATCCAGCCACTTACTCATAAAACCTCCAAGTATTATTGATGATTTTGGGGGACGGAGCTCCACCTCCCTTTTCAAAGTCTGGAACTATTTTCCAGGTCTTAGATGTAATTAGTGAGTAATAATTACCCTGATTTGCAGGCTCCAATGCTCATAGGCATTTGGAAAAGAGGTACAGTTATTTTGAATAAGCAACTCTCAATGCAAATTGACTTGTGGTTATCTAACATAATTCATTTCCCTTTTAACGATCCATTTTATTTCAGAACCTCAAAACACATTGATCTAAGTCTTAGGAAACTTTGGGGGTGGGGTGGGGGGAAGCCGCTCCTTTCATTACTAACTACCATTATCTTTTGGCACACCGAAGTAATAAATTGATCTGTCACTTGATTATTACCGCTTACAACTTGGTGCGGCTATGTTCATTACTCCAGAATGAATTATTAATGGCTTGAGATCTCTATATATTCCAGAGAGAAAGCCCTAGACCTCAGCGTCTGCCGGCACCAGCCATCCATTCTAGCTTGACAAATTTCTAGAAGTGTGGGATGGAGGCTGGCAGAGAGGTGTGATGCACCTTCCAGCAGAGGCCACGGACACGTTCATTAGCAAGGTCTATAAAACTTGCTTTCTGTTTTGGTAATTGAGCTGCTTGAGGGTCTTCCACACACAATCCAGGATGTCGTGTTGAGTCTTGACTTAAAATCCACGCACAGAAGTTACTTGTGTATAGTACATTCCACTGAAGGAGTCTTGGACATGGACTATTCTACTGTGGTGCCTTCTGAGAGGACTGCTGAGTCCACCAGCTTCCTTTGTGAATTGCAGAGAAACAGTTCCATGTGTGATTTGTAAGTTGGGGGAGAACCAGTTCTTTTTGTGACCTTTAAGAGTTTGCCGAATCTGCTGAAAAGCAGTGCATCTCCTGAGGGACTTGCCTTCAAGGCAGTTGTCAGGGAATTTGCAACAACATGGGGTTCCTCATGAATTGCAACTAATAAGGAAAGAGCGCATTACAATGAAAATGGGCTTGGCAGAGGGCCTTTTGCCACCTTTGTCTCAAGGGAAGTGGATGTGGACTCCGGATTGGTCTGATAACCCCTTCAAGAGGCAGAAGGAGGCAAATAACTTCCAGACAAGGAAGCGTTATGGAGGGAATAGACAGGAGCTAACCGTTTTTAGAGCCTGTAATACAGAGACCTCCATGCTGTCATAGGGATCACATCTGTTTTCTTGGAGCTTAAATGAGAGCCAGAGTTCTGTAAGTGATAAGCAGTACTTTATAACCCACAAATTGGTCCAACAGTACATAGGCCTGCTGAAGCGTTTGCAAATAGGTTTCATCTTGAGGCCTGGGTTGCTGAGTTCTACTCCACAGACACAGTGGGGTGACAGATTAGCAATACCTGTGAGGGGTGGGGTGGGGGTCACCGCTTATCTGCCATCCCTTACTTGTCTGCTTCAACTTCCAGTGTTAATAATAACAATGAAAACTTGGATTTGTAGAGTGTTTTAGAGTTTACGAAGAGCTCTGCAAACACTTTTTATGTTTATTTCATCTTTATCATCTTCAGTTCTAGAACAGTAGCTCTCAAATTCTTCCAACGATGACTCATGTAAGATAC
Source organism: Cabassous unicinctus (assembly GCA_029593785.1). Classification (NCBI taxonomy): domain Eukaryota; kingdom Metazoa; phylum Chordata; class Mammalia; order Cingulata; family Chlamyphoridae; genus Cabassous; species Cabassous unicinctus. Next base: position 4,288 of record JAQZBX010020358.1, read on the forward strand.
ATTTTCCAATGCAATATTCTACTAGTATTTACATACATATATTCATACATAAACACACACAAATAGACACATGCATATCAGAAATAAAAGCTTCAGGAACTGTTAAGTGTGATGCATTCTGATAATTTTCTATTTTATTCTATTCTTTTTAAAAAAAAATCCACTAAATTGATTCCTCAACCCACTAATGTGCCATGACCTACAATTTGGAAAGTACTGTCCTTAGGGGTATAGGTTGCAAGTAAACTCCATTTTAAAAATATAGAAAATAAGCTAAGGGAGACACATAGCACAGTAGTTGGAGTCAGATAGACTTTACCGGCTGGGTGACAGAAGAAAAGTTACTTGGCCTCTCTGGATCTCAATTTCCTCACCTGTAAAATGGGAGCAGTAATAGCTATCTCACAACTTTGTAAGGTTGATTAAATTAGATTATGTAAGCAAGTCTCTTGGCAAGAAATAATCGTTTAATAAGTGACAGCTACTATTGTCACGGTGGTGGTCGTTAAGGTAGTGGTAGTGGCAGTGGTAGTGGTAGTGGTAGTAAAGGCAGCAAATGTTAATTTAAAGCCACACTGTTAGCCAGTGGTTTCACTTTGTGTCCTGCCCAGGAACCTAGGTGGCCTGTTTCTGCCTGGAGCAAGGAGCCCTATCTCTTCTACCTATATTTCAGGGACTTCCATTACCCTACCTATCTATATTTCTTTGCTTTTCATTCATTTGTTGTTTTTATAAATTATGAAATACTTCAAATCTACAGAAAAGTTAAAAGAATATTACTTTTTTCTCATCACTTCTCTATGAAAGCACCTCTGGCACAAGAGGCTGAGAACCACACAGCTAAAGCAAACCCACCAAACTCACTCTGCCTTCATGCCAACTTCGTCATGCTCCTGCCCTGCCTGGCAGGTCCTCCCTTAACAATCAAAATCCACCACCCTTCAAAGCCCAGCTCCGGGACACCACTCTGACCACTGAAGGCCATACAGAGCTCTCCCCTCTGAACTCTTATGTTTACAGACAATCCCATGGGATGCTTCTATGCCAACTTCCCCTTTCCCCAAGCTCCCCAGGACTCGGGGCTGGATCATGACCTGGGAGTGTCTCCTCTGCAGTACATAGGGAGCAACGGGTAGATCCAGTGTTACCAATTCTGAAAGTAGTTGAGTGTGTGTGCGGGGGGCGGGCAGGGGGGACCTAAGCTGCAGAAAACATTCCCCTGCTCTCTACTCCCTCTCAGGGACAGGGAAGCTCCAAGATCCAGGGCTGAGAAGGATTTGCTGGAAATGAAGATGCTGGAATAATACTTTTTGGGAGTTAACCAGACAAGTTTAGTTTCCAGGGTTGCTAATCTGGTTAATTTCACCAACTCCAAATTCATACTTAGTAGATAATGGGGAGTGAGAGTTGAGGGAATCCCCCGCCACTGGCTGTGCGTTTTGTACTGTGCATGTGTATTGCCTGGATACTATCTGGACCTAGTGAACTGGACCAATGGGGTGGTGCTGAGGAGACCTCTGCTGAGAAAACACATCAGAGCCATAAATACTGCTTTGCTGGACTGTCCCAGTAGCTGGCATCAGAAGGAGAGTTTAAAATAAATTGTCCTGTGTGCTGGCTGGGATCATGCTCACCAACCAAATTTAACTTCTGGGAATGGTTATCTAGTGGGAAGCCAGACCCGAAGCTTTGAACAGTTAATTAACTGTGTGCTTTTACACAGTGCCTCAGTCTTCATGAGAACCCTCTGAGGTAGGTAGGTACTATTATCATACCACTTTACAGATGAAGAAACCAAAGCATTGAGAAGTTAAGTAAGTCGCCTGAGGTCACACAGCTACTGAAGGGCAGAGCCAAGAGTGGAACTAAAGCTGACTAGGGAGCCCACGCTCTTACCCACTGCAGTCTTCTGTTCCCACATGACTAAGCAAAAGTCTAGCCTAGGCTAAAAGAGACCTTCTTTTTCCTCAGAAAACCCAACCAAAAATGACTATATGGAGCAGTTACATGCTTGAGATTATGGGGAGAAAATAGTGGTTATAATTTTTTTTTTAATTGCTCCCTTATCAACCCCCCAAATTACTAAATTAGTAAGGGGAAAAAAAAAAAAGAAAGAAAAAAAGCGCTTATGTCCATGAGAGCAATACTGGACTAAATACCATTTTTTTCTTTTCCTGCAGTGAAAATGGCTGTGTGCTTGACAAAATTATGAAAATGATGAAATACCCTTCAAGCGTAATGGCATTCTGATTTTAGCTGGCTTGAACAGAGTGCTGCTTCCTAAAACTGAATGGAGAGAGAAAAGTGAATTAAAAAAAAAAAGAGAAGGAGGAGTGAGGAGCTACCAGAATGGTTTCTACAGCCAAAATGAGACAATTCTTCCCCTCTACACATCCATACAGGGTGCCTGGCTTTTATCCAAGGATCTCAAAGCTATGACTAACTAGCAATGTCTTCCTTGCCTCTTGTGAAAGGAATAAACTATATTTAAGATGGGTACACTTTACTGCTGAGACAGTGTGTTGCCTAGTATTACATGCGCCCTTTAACCTCTACTTAGAGAGGCCCAGTTGGTGCTGAAGATTCTTCAGAGAAAAGAGAAAAGGGTTTTGGAGGAATATAGAAAAGACCAGGTACCTCTTTGCATATATAGTACAGTTTAAAGCAGAAGTTGTTCTAAAACCTGAATGCCCAACCACCTCTATTTCCATTCTGGTTTCTGCTAATTCAATACCACTCCCTGTTTAAACCCACCAATATCTACTCATTGATCTTAGTTTCAAGTTCAAAACCCTTAGCATGACAAGGTTCTGCATGCTTTAGCTGGTCTTGCCAGGCACTTCTCCACCAGGCTCCCCTCTTCACTCTTTAATCTCCATGCCTTCATAAAGCTGGCGGTCCTCTCCCTGGAAAGCTCTGTGGCCCCTTTTGATCTGACTCTCTCCTACTTGTCATTCTCACTTCTTCAAAGAGGTCTTTCTGGACACCCCATGCTAGGTCGGGTCTCTCGTTATAACTAATTCCTCAATTCTCCTTCATAGCACTTGCTGAATTATAAGTGCATTGTTATGCATGGAATAGTCACTGCCCATCTCCCCCACTTACTAGAAGCTCCAAGAGGGGCAGGGATGGCGTCAGCCTACCTCATGCCTTTCCCCAATGCCTGGCACAGAGCTTGCCCATGTCAGGTGCTGAGACAAAAAGAAAACCAAAAAGAAGTTGAAGAACCTATGTATGGCAGGCTCAGCTGCAACTGCCTGTTTGAAATGTTCTTGTAAACTACTGGTATGTTGGAGCCTTTGCCAAGCTGCGGACAGTAGCAGGGGGCACTGGCCAGAGCAGCCCATCCTGACATTGATGATATATAACTGAACCAGGCATCCCTTCTTGGCCACACTGCTAATCTAGAAGGTAGGAAGGCCATAAAATATTCACAGGGTATCATTATCATTACTATATGCATTATGTAATACACATTATTTAACACAGCATAAGCTCACATTATTCTACCAGTCTCCTCCCAATACACTTATTAAACTTTCTAGGATAGTGTCTCCTGTGTCTTACTTTTCCTTTTCCACCCCTCTCTGAAATCCCTTTATTTCTTCCCTGCTTTTGCTTATTATGATGATTGTCAATGATAATAACAGCAACTGACATTAGCCAAGCACTTAGTATGAGTCAGGCACAAGCACCGCACCAATTATCTCATTTGATCTTTACCATAACCCTATGAAGTAAGTTCCATTACTATCTCACATGAAGAAGCTGAGCCTCAAAGAAATTCAGAATTGTCTAGGGTCACATATCTTAATAAGTGATAGAGCTGGAATTTGATTTGAAGCCAGGCAGTCTGCAGTCTGATTCCAGAGCCACGGCTCTTAATTGTTCTGCTACAAGAGACAGACAGACAGGCAGAACAACAAAGAGAAACAGAAAGAGAAAGGGACCATGTGTGTTATAATATATACAGTGTATATGCTGCCATTTTCTCTCACGTGCCTCTCTTCTTTGAGGCCTAATGTTAAAGTGTTAAAGAAACCATGGGTAAGATGAGAACATGATTATTTTTATAAAGACATTTTTTAAGGAAACAAGGATATTAGGGTCATCTCTGTCCACCAACAGTATAAAATCCCTAAGCTATTGGCAGGGAATTAATCTGGGTCATAGGGATTATTGGAACACCTTTGGAATAGGCCAGCTTTCATTAACAACAAGAATTATACTTTTGCTGCTAAGCTGTCTAGTTGTCCTAAGCTAGTCATAGTCTTTTAGAGACTAAAAACAGGCCAACCTGAATTTTATTTGCCCTATCCTATCTCGGCTACCTGGTATTTGAATGTTCTTATGCACACGGAAGAGACATTCCTTTACATACAAATAAGAAATATGTTGGCATTTCTAAGAGCTCTATGGGCTAACTGATTGGCTTTCCCCTCTCTGGTCCTGGACCTTTTAGGTTCCTGCTTGTAGGTATAGTCTCGGGCACAGTCCATAGGCCCCGATGGGTAAAGAACAGCAGTCACATACAAAAAGTCCCATAGAAAAGCTGGCCCAGGGAGCTCTTCTTACTGGAAAATTATGTAACTATTCCAAATTATATAACAATCAACTTCTAAAGTTCAATGTAATTAACAATTTGCAAAGCATTTTACAATTTATAAAGTACTTTCACATTCATCACACAGAGTTATTGATCTCGTAGTTTATGATGTGAAATCGAGACAGAGATGCCAGAGGGTAGAGGAGGTATACAAGTTGCATATGCGGACACCAAGCTGATGTCCCAAAATGCCACAAATGAAACAGTTCCTGTTGGTGGTGACACTTACTTCAACAACTCAGCCTACCATTTTACGTGAACACTGTCCAAAAAGGCAGGCCAAGAGACATGACCTTAGGACTTTCTATGCAAGGAAGGTGTGAGGTGACCCAGCACAGAAGCCAACAGAATATCATGTATTCTTTAATTGGCAAAAACATTTGCCTGGGACTGCTTTAAGTGCTGGGGATGCAGCAGAGAACAAAACAGACACCTCCCCAGATCCCCTGCCTTAGAGAAGCAGACATTCTTTTGGTTGGACAGACAAAAAGCAAATAGAATATACAGTGCTATGGAAAGAGGGAAAGGGAATGCGGGAGGAATATTTGCAATTTTAGATAGGATGGTCATAGGAGGTCTCACTGAGAAGGGGACTTTCGTAAAGGAGGTAAGGAAGCAAGCCGTGTATACATATCTGGGGAAGAGTTATAGGTGGAGGAAAGAGCAGGTCAGGTACAAATGCTAACAAGGAGGAACATGCCTGACAAGCTGGCAACACCAATGGAAAGCCAGTGTACCTGGAGCAGACTGAGCAGGGGAGAGAGTTTTAGGAGAAGTCAGAGAGGTAATGGAGTTAGAGGCGGCACAAATCTGGTAGGACTTCACAGGCCACTGTAAGGGCTTTGTTTTCCACTGAGTGAGATGAAAAGCAATTAGAAGATTTTGATCAGAAGAGTAACAGAGTATTAGTCACCCCTTCCTGTAGACTCAGGAAGGTCACAACTACTAATATGTAAATTTAAGTATGGGCTAAATTAAAATTTATGTAAGGGAAAATGGGTCCATTAACTCTCAGAGAGAGATATAAGAACTTCACAGACTAGCATCAGACCTGGCTGAGAGAATCTGATAGATAAAAACTGAAATGTGTGCCTCTGCACCTATGCCTGTATTCACACGGTAGGTCTCTAGGTATTGCACATTCCCACCTTCGTCATCGTGCTAGAGACCTCCACTTCTATGGAAGAAGAGAATGCTTAGCTAAACCTGAGGAAGTACTGAGCTAACAGTCACATACGAACAGTCCCAATAGTGAACATTTATAGAGCCCTTTGAACTTAACCGTTGTTAACAATCTTTAATTAGTTAAACAGAAGCCTTCTGAAGTCAGGTCAGTATTACTAGTCCCATTTTACAGATGAATGAACAGGGACAAAAGGGATGAAATCAAAGGTTAAGGGATTGGCCCTTAGCCATATGGTTTAACTCCAAAAACAAAAACAGTAGATCTGAGACTGAACAGCCAGAGCTCCTTACTTCCCATGAAATGCACACACTCATTTCTGCTTCTATCGAGGGAAAATCAAGATTCCAAATCCACAGAGGGGTTATGGGGACAGTTAGAGAGACAGAGAGAGAAAGAGAGAAGAAGATTGAGCGAATGATAGAAATTGAGAGAGAGAGAGAGAGAGAGAGAGAGAGAGAGAGAAACACATACACGCATACCCTGGGTAATATGTCTCCTTTCATGGAAATTTTTTAAATGAGGGAAGTAACCTGTCTAACTGGCATATTTTTAAAAATGAGTGACTTTCACCCAAAAAAGGAAACAGACTGAAAATTACATTCCTTGCCATGAGTCTGAAATAAATTCAGAGGGTGATTTTATTTCAAGGACCAATCTACCAAAATGACTAGAAATGATAAACATGCATGTCCTATCACAGCACTTCTGAATTACATGTGGATAGTCAATTAACAGAGAGGGGGAAAAAAAACCACAATGATTTCAAGGTGTCCTGAAAAATTCATGGCTCCTTATATATAAGAGCTGAGACCCTGTGGAAAAGTTCTTAAAGCCTCTTAGAACTGACAGTGAACAATGAAAAATATCCCAGATCTCTAACATCATGAAGAATTATTTGAGTAGCATGTCAACATTCTGTACATTTATATGACCTCTTCATCAATACCTGATGCTAAAGAAATTGAATTCATTAAATGAGACAACACAATCTTCATAGACCATAAAATTTAGAGAAAATCTGAGTGGATCACACCTTAGTAACTTCCTTCTATTCCTGAAGCTGTCTGCCAGGCATCTTCTAGCTCCTCTGCTGCACTAAATTGCTATTTGCTAAAATTTCAATATAAGTTCAAGCCTAAGTAAAACAGCAGCTCAACTTATTTATACCTATAAAATAATCGTGCTCATATAGAGTGGTATATGTTAGAATAAGAGTAAACACACAAAAGCTTCTCTTATATTTATTGCCTTAATCACAAAAATAGATTTGTCAAGGGATTATGCCGAGAGAGCTCTTACATCAACCCATGCAAGGCAAAACCTGAATCATCCCCTTACAGGCAGCACAAAACTGAAAACTCACGGAATTCTACTACCTTGGAAGCAAATTATAAAACAAAGTATAGTATCAACAAACAGGAACTAGAGATTCAATGTGAGAAAACCAACATATCATTAGGCACAGAACAGCAGATAGTGTCTGATAACAGAGAGACCAAGGGATTCAAAGAGTGGAGTTGAGATCTGGGCCTCTGAGCTACCCAACATTCAAGCTTTCAGAGAGTGTCACTTGCAAAGCCAAAACCTGATACTTTTCAAAGGGGAAGTCAAAGTGTTTGACAACAAAGTTCTAGAAAGCTTTAGATTGTGTAGGCATCAAAGTCTGACATCTTAGCTATTATCATCCTGCTCTGCTGGGCTCACCAGACAAGACGGGGAAAGAATGCCAAGCTGATGGCAGTGGAGATGAGGAAGAGAAATATAATGTTGGCTAAAGAAGCCCCTCAAGGACACAGTGACACAAGGACACAATTTGCTGTAGAAAAGCCTCCAATAACTGACCATTCTGGATAGTGCATGAACCCACAGAGATGAAACAATTTAAGGAATATGAGATCCTTTAGCAACCCTACTCTTCGAATGTAATCCAGACCCGTCACTATGACCTACACAATCTGCCCTGTCTACCTTTCCAACTAAATGTCATGCCACTCTCCCTCTCAAGAACAGTGCTCCAACTACTCTGGCCTTTGGTCTGTTCCTAGACACACAAAGTATGTTCATGCCTAAGGGACTTACCCAACATTGACTGAATACCCTGAGATGCCTCACACCCTTCCAGGCACTGGGATGAACCAAAACGACAAGTCTCTGCTTTCAAGAAAGCATTACATTCCAACTGGAGAGACTGGTAATAAACAAATAAATCAATAAAAATGTCAGACTATGAAAGTTGCATGAAGAAATAAAAGAGGGGTGTATGACTAAGACAAACATTGGTGAGGAGCTCCAACTTAGGTAGGCCAATGGGGCCTCTCTACAGAGGGGACATGTGAGCTGAGGCCATTTAGCAAAGCCTAGAAGTCTTCAGAATAGGAAGTGACTGCAAATCACAACTGCAAACATACAGGCACTCACAAGTCACTGTTTTCAACCACAAACATCAGGGCTACCTACCTGGGACCTTGTCAAAATGAAACCCAATGGATTATACTTCAGAGAAGTTCACTTCCTTTTCCACATAAATTCTGAAGTCTGTGTCAAGAGCTGTTTAGTACAATTGGAAGCACTTGAATTCTTGCCACCCCTGTGGCTTCCCACACAACAATGAGAACACCCTGTGGCTTCTGGCTGCTCCCCCTGCCCATCTCTGTGGCCTTTACCCATTTAGGAAGTGACTACTCCTGGAAACATGTCGTTAGTATATGCCTCTGATCAGTCTCGCAAACAGAAGTCCATCTTCCAGAAATTTAGAGAGTGAGATAACCACACAGAATACAACAATTCTGCTGATATGTACCAGCATTTGGTTGGGTTATGTAAAAAGCTAAGAAATCATCTAACAATCGGTGGAAGAAAAGGAGTAACCCCTTAAAAAGATACCTTGTGCTTGGAAAACTTGAGGGGAGAGAAGGAACAAGGTTCAGGGAGTCCTGCTACTCCATGAAAGGTCAGGATACAGAGAGTTCACTATAAGAATGTCAGAAAATCTCTCACACTTATGCTCACCAAAAAGTCTTGTCCTTGAAGTGGTATTGAAAGATAAAAAATGGTACTTAAAAAAAAAATAGCAAGTGGTTTAAAGAATTAACTAGTCAATTCTATACATTGAAGAAAGGAGACCTGTAGATCCTGTACCTTGGGCATCAAATGAGAGGGTGAATGCGGCAAGATGGGGGAGGGTGTGAATCCACACTCTTCAGCAGAGCACACGGACTGTGGCACTGCAAGGCTGTGAGACCTGGCTACTGCCACGCCCACCCACACAGAGACACACACACACACTCTTACCTGGGCACACAGCCCTGTACACACATACACACCCACATACGGATTCCCCCTCTCTTCCCATTCACAGACACGGAAGTAAACCTATGAAATAAAATGCTTCTACCTTCCTTAAAACAGAAATCAGTTTAATGTCGTTAGATGCCAATTTTGTCTTTAGTGTAGTGGCCATTCTTAAATAGCTTACCCTTTATTCTTTCTTTTAGTGCTATCATTAAGGGGGAAAACACTAAGATATATTTTTTCCCTTTTATATTTTCAGAGTATAATTAAAAACTGTTCATTGTGGAATCATAGAAAAAGATGAAGCATGAAGAAAATAAAAATCATCCCTAATTCTACTACCTAAAAATAACTGTCATTCAATGTTTTAAGATACAAATGTAAATGCCCTTTGCTTTTCCCATACATACACATACATTAAAATGAATTGAAATCATAATGCATGTTCAGAGTGTTATTACCTGCTTTTTACTTTATATTAAACTGTGAATTTTTAAAATACCACCCATTGTCTGTTCAACATATTCGTGGTTGCATAGTATTCCATAGATTATTTTTGAAATCACCTATTATTTGACACTCAGATTTTCAATATTTTACTACTATAAATAACAACACACTGAATCTCTATGTACATAAATATTTTGCACATCTTTTTCCCTAGAATAAATTCACAGAAATGGAATTTATAGATGAAAGGGTAAAAATATATGTAATATATATTACCAAACTACCATCCAGGAGAGCTGTATCAATTTACTTCCACCTAAAATGTGTTAATATGCTGGTTTCTCTGGGCCCTAAAGCATTATCATTTTGAAAATCCTTAAAATATGACACAATATTTTGCCTATCTCATTTTTTTCATTTTTTTCTTTTTGCCTATCTCATTTTAAGTTGTATGTCTTTGATCAGTAATCATATTGAACTTACCCCGAGTGTTTATTGAGCCAGTGGCTTTGTTAAGGGTCCAGACCAATAATTAGTCCCCAGCAAATCAGAGTAAAAGTAACAGGTAAATAATAAGGAACACCAAGCAAAGCTGGCACCCCTTTTAAAAAGTAAATAAATAAAGATAGCTCTACATCTATTAAAGTGTTCCTGCATTTATAATCCATATATCGTTCCTGAAATTTAATAAGGAGGAGAAATACTACTGAGATATGAATTCTCTCTCTATGAAGCTGAGCCAAGGTGAATTTCCTGGATTTGGTGCAGAGTATTCTTGGATTTACTCGGAATCACAAATAAAGAAGGCCAGGAGGGAAATGATGCTAATTTGCCCCTCAACTGGTCTGTAAGCTCTACGAAGGGAAGGGCTGCATCTGCCTTGCTTATCCATGCATGCCCAATGCCCGTAACTGGCACTGTTGGTGCTTAATAAATACTTCCAGGTGTATTTTCAGGCTGATGACCAACAGACTTGAAGACAGACAAGTTTCAGAATATCAGCCCCACTGATTTCAGTATATGCCACCCATCTCAGGGAGCGGGTGGCGCAGGAGGCAGTACATAAATGTGTGTGAGGGCCAGAGGCCGGGGGAGGTTCCTGTACCCCTCCTGATCTACTTCACATGGTTGTTGTAATGATGGAGCAAGGAAGGGAGATGCAAAGGGTTCTGAAATCTCTCAGGTGCTGTGCAAAGCGGGATAATAATAAGCAGGAAAAGGATGAGAACACATTTAAACTGAAGCCACAAAGAGGCAGGATTGAGGAACACATGCAGGAAATGCTCATAGTGAAGCAGGCTTTGGTAAGCAATCGAGCTTTCTGCTCCAGTGTTCCATGATCTGCGTCCTGAAAGAGTTTGTCTCCTTGGGGCCTGGTGACGCAGCAGGCCTGGGGGTGTAACCAGGCCCCAATGGCCTATATGCCCACTTTTCATTGTGCTGCAGCAGAGTCAGCAGATAGCAGAACTAAGCGTTATTATTGCTCAAGTTGTATTAGGATTAGCAGTCTTAGATGGGGAAGGAAAAAAAAAAAAAAGCCCTGTGATAAGAACATGTTCTAGGAAAGGGGTCAAAAAAGCACACATTTTCTGCATGCCAAGAGGCCGCGCTGAGGACTTTGGTAAATGAAAACCGCTGAAGGCGATTTAGGGGACATTTCTAGGAAGACGAGACAGTGGAGAGTCACATTCTGGCAATTTCCAGTCAGAATTCCAGATTGCAATAGGGAGCCCCACGTCTGGGATGCGGGAATGAGAGGGGAGTGGCACTAAGGCTTACTGGTGCTGGACTGACCGAGCTAGCGCCAAGGGCACAGCTGTCTCCCTCCACCTGGCGCATACCAGACGGGTTCTCTGTTAGGAACAGCAAGGGGGCTCCAAGGCCTGTGCCCTTCATGCGTGGTTCTGCAATCTTAAGCTCTACTCAGAGACAAAACTGCCACAACTTACCTATCTCCCTCCATAATAATCTAGTCTCAATTATAAAAAATGGCAGTAATCAGTATCAAAGAGCCTACCGGAGGCTATTGCTGCTCCTGGTTATTGTTCCACACTCTGCAGACTCCTGTAGAACCAGAGCCACTACACGCCCCCCCCCGTGCCCCCGGGAAACTGGAACATGTTGCCATGGTAGCTGCTTTTCCCCTTAGGAAGGGCATGCTCCAAGCCACTGCGAAAATAAAAAGCTTTTATGTTTCATGACCAGCTCCCCTCCAGCTTCTCTCCCCACCTTGCCCAGTTAAATTCTGGGTAGAGCACACAGCAGAAATCACAATGTGGGCATTTCAATTACAGCACTGACCAAAAATTAATAATCCAGTTTCCAGGCCGAGGGGGTATTAAACAATTGTCCAAAGCAACCATGTGGGAGTGTGGGTTAGGGGGAAAAAAAAAGAATGAAAAGAAAACCAATTAAAGAAAGAGATTGTCTGAAGAACATTAGATCCAACAAACACCAAAGCACTGCCTGGTCAGAGGCTAAGGAAAGGGGTAGGGGAAAAGTCAGCAATGGTGATGGCTGATGAGAAAGGCTCCCCAAAATGCTGAGAACACAGTCCCCTTGTGTTAAAGGAAACCAAAGGGAGGAGTGGGGTCCCTCACCCACACACTGAAGGACCACTTCCCTGTGGAGAAATAGAAGGGTGGTAAAATAAGTCACAGCCTACATCACAGCACCAGACAGGAAACCAAAAGTAAGGAGAAATGTCACCCCAGGATCAGAGCACTTTCTTCATTGTCCTTATCTCTTAAAATGCATCTCTCCTGCCAGCACTCATTCGCATTTTCTCAAACTGTGTTGTGATTGTCCATGATTGAGGTGTCCTGGCATATGACTCACTCCCAGGGGTGCTACAGACCTCTATTTCTAAGTCCAGAACCTGGAGATAAATACATCGAGAAAAAAGCAGCAAAGGAGCAGTTTGGGAAAGTCAAGCCCACACCAAAGTCATAGAATTTTCACTGCCTGCCTAGAAAGCCAGTGGAATTGCTAAGGAGACTGCCACGCAGGGGTCACTCGGGTTCCATGTCCAAAATCTAAAACTGGAAGGCTAAGCCTCCAAATTCAGACCACTGGAGTGATTAAGTCTAAAATTAGGGGTGATAAAAAGTGGAACAAATATTATTCAGCTTTGTCTAATCTGATATTTTTTCACCCACTGAGTTTTTAATTTCAGTGACTATTTTTTATTTCTATAAATTGTGTTCTTTTTTTCAAATCTGCCTGTTCTTTTGGTTTCAATCCCTTCTTTATCTTTTGAATCCTTTTATACATAATTATTTTATGGTCTCTGTGGGATTGTTCTATTATTTGAAGATCTTGGGTTCCGATATTACTGCGTATTGCTTCCACTAACTCTAACTGATAGTGGATTGTTCTCCTGTATGTTTTATAATTTTGAACATATCTGCAGAGGAGCTTTGTATATATGGAAATCTTAGGCAACCTATGTTGAGCACGTATTTTTTAGCCAGAATTCAAGGAGTATCATTGAATGATACTGATAGAATAAAATTTGAATTGTGGTTACAAATTTCCTTACAGATCCTAAACTGAAGTAAAAAAAAAAAAAAAATCCTTACTGCTTCCCTGTGCCAGAAAGTAGTTTTTAAATCTAGTCCACCCTTTCACTGAGGCCTATCAAGGATCCCTGATTATATGGGGGTGGGGGTGGGGGGGGAGGGAAGTCTTAAGTATTAATCCCATCCTCAAGAGGTCCCTGGGTCTCATCTCTAGTTCCACAAAGTTTTAAAATCCAAGTTAAGTAACACTGACAATTTTGAATTCCTTTCTCCCCATAACCCCTATGGCACTGCCCAGGGCTGCTATATTGTCCACTCAGGCCTTTATCATCTGATTTTTTTTAGGGAAATGTAACCTTTGCTTGACATACTCCTGATGAGGACACAGATGGTGAAAGATCTATTTCAATTTAAGGGTAATTGATAAGTTGCAAATGTATTTGTTTGGTAGCAATGCAAACGATTTTTGTATAACAGAAAAGAAAATCCCAAATGTTAGGATTTTGTTGTCCTGTAGAACATTAACTCATTTTGAATCCAAGTTATTTTATTTCAGCCCTCTTTCTTTTGCTGACTAACAAGTCTCTCCTACCAAATTTTGAACCAGCTTTACATTTCTACTTGTAACATCAAATATTTTTGACACGTGTTCCCTTTACACTTTTACAAAAGTCATGTTTTTTAGTTTTTTTTGGAAAATTATACTTTAACAAGCCCATTTATTGAGTATCTATCAAGTCTGAGGAAATACGTTAAATTCTTTATATGTGTTATATTATTAAACCCATTTCCTGTGGTGTTGGTGGTGGGGGCGATTATTATCCTAATTGGAGAGATGAGGAAACAGAGGCACAGAAGCACTGAGAAATTTGCTCAAAGGCACCTAGCTAAGAAGGAACAGAGGCAGGATTCAAATCCAACGCTCCTGCTCTTTTCTTTTCACACAGTATAATGGGCTGATTATTTGTTTTCCTATAATGTTAACCATTGGTGCTAATATTGCAAGGCTTTGTTCCTTCCCTTTTCTAGACAAAAGGTCGAGCTAATTTAGATTAAAATCACACTAGCTTTTCAGGGAAGATGAATGCATCTGTTGTTTTGCATCTACTTTATAGTCAACTAAAAATCCTGTTGAATACTCTCATAATTGGTTTTAAGTCAAACTTGAACTGACCATTAAGAGTTAATAAATGTAAAAATATAACAAAACTTCATTTAAAATAAAAAATTAGCTTATGGTATTATTAAAATGTCAGGTGGAAAATTGTATGCTTGGAAGAAATCATATGGCCTAAACCCTGGCATTATAACATATGGTCAAATATCCCTAGTACATTTCTAGAATAAGAAGAATAAAAATGAGAATTCTGAGTTTTGAACTCTGAAGTATTTAATTAAACAAGGTTTAAATTGAAATCAATCAAACAAACAACAAAAACTGCTTGAGAAACAGTGGAAAATGAAAAATTCTTCTGAACAGTAAAAAACAATGTATGGAATTTGGAGAATTTAGGAGCCTGAGTTTGAATTGCAATTTTTTAAAAATTAAAATTCTGCATAAAAATCAATATTTAAAAATCTCTAGATTTTTACAATTTGTACAAAATATGCCTGCTGAAGGGTGTCACCAAAACAACTATGTTGGGTATATCTGAACAAAAATCTTAGATATCAGTAGGTGACACAGGGGCCTATGTTTCTGTTTTAACAGAATCTATTAAATTCTCAGGTAGGTACATGACTACTACTATAGAATCAGGTAATTTTGTTTTAATATACACAAAATTTCTTCTAATTCTTACCTTGCAGTCAGGTATCTTAAGAGGTGGCCGAAATTATCATATTATAAACCTACTTTATGATTTTTGCTTTAGGAAGGGCAGTGATTCTCAAAGTGAGGTCCACGGATTCCTAATAGTTTAAAGGAGTTCCAAGAGAGACAAAAACAATGGTTGGTAAAACTGCTAGTGCCTCAGTGGCACCAAACTATACCAACAGTCATTACATTCTTCACGATCACACACTCATGATAAAATAAATAAACAAAAAATTTAAAAAGCCACGTTTCCTTAAAAATGCCCTTGAAACAATAAAAACTATTAATTTTATCAAGCCTTAATCTTTGAGTATACATCTTTTTTATATTGTAATGAAATAGGAAATATGCATAAAACACTTCTGTTGTACACCAAAAATGCCTCAAGGGAAAAGACTGGTGTAATCGTTTGAGTTGCAAGCTGAAGTTGCCTCTTTTTTCATGGAACACAATTTTTACTTGAAAGAGCAACTGACAGACAAACTATAGCTATTCATACTTGAATATTTGGCAGATATTTTCTTGAAAGTGAACCAAGTGAGCCCGTCACTTCAAGAAAAACAACTGTCAGTATTTCTCACAATGATAAAATTTGGTTTTTCAAGCAAAATAGTATTATTTTAGAAAACTTAGATATGCCACCATGAGCTTGGCAGCTTCCCAAAACTTAATGACTTTGAAAAAGTTAACGAATGTGATTTTTTGATATTGTAAAATTAAATGCATCAACATTTGGAAGATATGCATAACTCTGAATCAATATTTTCCAAATGACCAACATATGTTAAAAAAAATCACACAATGGATAAAAGATCCATTCAAAGTCCAAGGTAGGCTAAGAAGCTTTAATGTAACCAAGCATATAAAGTTCAATGATATGGTTTCATATCCCACACTGCAACAAACCTTTAAGAATTTACCACTTATTGAGTTTTGGTGTATTAAAAAACAAAAATGTCCATAACTATCTAAAAAGGTTATTATGATATTTCTTCTTTTTCCAGCTACATGTCTGTGTGAAGCCTGATTTTCTTCATATCCTTCAATCACAACCACGACCACCACCCCACCACAAAACCATATAGCAACAGATTGAATGAAGAAGATATGATTATCCACCTATCTTATATTTAACTAGACATTAAAGAGATTTGCAAAAAGTAAAATAATGCCATTCTTCTCACTAACTCATGTATTAGAAAAGATAAGTTTTAAAGGAAAAAAAATTATTTATATCAACATGCATTATTGTTATTACCATTTATTATTTTTAATGAAATCATAAATATATATATTTTTAAAAAATTTTCAGTTCTAAGTTCTAATACTGAAATATTGATAGCTATAACCCACATAAACAAAATCTATTGGGGTCATCAATTATTTTTTAAAGTGTAAAGAGGTACTAAGACCAAAAAATTTTAAGAACTGCTGAGCTAAGAATATAGTGCCTTAGAATCCCAAGTCAAGATTCCAGCTGGTCTGGTACAATCCCTTTTCCTTTCACAGACTGAAGAACAAGAGTCATGTACTACCCACCATGAGATTTTCTCAGCCTAAGATTACTTTAGATTCTTTCCGCATGACATGAAATTGAAATATTCCAGGAGGCCCTTTGCTTGGAAAAACTGAAGACCATGGCCAAGATTTTACCATTTGACCCAAACCCCTGGGTTTTATATCTCCTTTGCATCTGAAACCAATAAAGTTGACCATTCTGTCAGCAACCAATACAACAGTCATCCACTTACCACTTACCATCCATTTAATAAATATATAATCAAACCTATATGCCACACTGTGATAGGGCCTGGCAACAAAAGGGTGAGCAAAAATCACACATGGTCCCCACACTGAAGGGGCTTACAACTTAGTGAAAAGAAAAAGAAAAGAAAAACACTAGTGACAAAATGACACAAATGAAAGGAAGAGTGCTCTATGAAGGAAAGGTATTCAATGCTATAAGTATGTAAAATGGGGGCTCTGACTTAGTGGAGAATTGGGGAAAGATTTCCTGGACAGCAGTAGCATCAGCTTTACCTGGCAGCTTGTTAGAAAATGCCCCATCGGAGACCCCTTCCAGACCTACTGAAGAAGAATTTGTAGTTTAACAAGCTTCCCAGGTGATTAATATTTGAGAAGCATGAACTGTTCTAAAGAATGGGGTTAATTAGACGAAGCAAGGAGTATTCAGGCAGAGATAATAGACAAAGGAAAGGCCCCATGGTAAGAGAGTTTAGCATGTTTGAAGAACTCCAAGTTACTGTGGCTAGAATGGAGAGATGGGGGGGCACAGTGCAAGAGATGTCAGAGGCTGGCATACACTAAATTTGGCCATGAGTAAACAGAGGAGATAAAAGGGACTTTGTCTCCTAAATCTATCAGGCATGACTTTCTGGCATTAAACTGCTTTCAAAATAAACAGAACAATTAGATACTCTTCCTTTTACAGTTGCTGAAGGGCAAATTCCTTTAATTCCAATGAAAGAACCAAGTTCTTACAGCACAAGTGGCAACAGCTCTCGTTCCCCACAGTGTAAAACAACAGGACAGGCTTGCAACACCTTAGTCTGAAAGAATAAGAAATCATATTAACATCTTGATGCCTCAGAGGACCCTTATTATCAGAAAGTCTGAACTCAAAAGAGGTGGTGACTCACCCTGGATCTTGCACAAACCTCAAGGCATGGGGTACTTGAGCCCCTGATAACAAACAGGTCACAATGTCACTGAACCTCATGACCACTTTAATGCTTGGGAAACTTAGTGGAACGTGACCCAAAAAGCTTGTAAAACCTAGTAGACTGCATTGCAGGAATTGCACCAATGAATGGTATCAAGAAATATTTGCGAGGAGACAGGGCTAAAAGGTCAATGTTGCTCCAGGTATTCATAGATGCCTGAGCATGGGAGATGCCACTCAGGCCCTGCAGCCCCCTCTGTGTTACCAAAAGTTTGTGGTATGAAGACCCCCAGTGAGAAAGAAGAATCCTGATGTGGACTTATGCTGGAGAAGAGAATTCACATGTGAAGCATCTCAGCAGCAGCCTAAACTGCTAGGAAGGATCAGGCACATCTTGATTAATACAGAGAAGAATTCCAGTGAACAATCCCTAGAGCAGTTAGCGCTTCACCCTTAAGACTAAAATGTCTAAGATGGAGAGAGCCCAGGACTGGGATTTATGGGTCTGTGCAACACTTCAAGGACCCAGGTGCGCTGGCAAAAATGAACATGGAGGTCCATGTTCATTTCTTCTACAGTCAGAGTTCTAGACAAATGGCAGACAATAGGATTGTGTCCTTTTTGCTCTGCCAGAGGGACTGAAAGTTTTCTCATTCTCTGAATGGCTGTAGATACAGTAATTCTTTTTCCAGACACACCTGAGAGAAAAACATTCTTCCAACAAAGATATGATCAACTTCCTGGTCTTTTTCATGGTTAGTAGAAGCCACATTGGTGG
>JAQZBX010020358.1:22718-33149 GCA_029593785.1 Cabassous unicinctus
GAAGAGATAATCTCAGCAACCATGATGGTTTCCAATGAGTTTGAATTTGAGAGCATTCTTTTGGCTAAGGAGGTTTGCTTCCTTCTTGTATAAGGTCAAGAAATACCCACAAGCCACTTCAGGGGTGGGAATCTTCAACTAACTTTTGGCATCCACTCAAATCTAACCAAAGGGGATAAACACTTGGTTTAGCTGAACAAATGTTTTGGAGCACTCTGTGTCTGGCACCACCAGCCTCAAAGACTGGGACAAGGACAATGTAAACAGGATCTGACTTTCAAAGTTGGCTGTCTAGTTATAAAACTCAGACTAACTACTTCACTTAAAAATTGTTTGTTATGTGTAATCTACATTATGATTGTCCCTACCAATGTCTTCTAAACTAATCTCCACTTTGGTCTCTTCTCCTCTGTACTCCAACTACTCAGGTCACCTTCACATATGCCTTTACCTGGAAGCCTCTTTCCTGTATTTGCCCAATGAACTTCTACTAATCCTTTAGATCTCAGCCCAACGCTCCTGCAATTGGGGAAGGTACCTGTGCTCAACTGCACTTTGTAATTACATTTGTATATGTGACTATCTGGTGACTGACTCCTGCACTCCCAGCCACCAGAGGACGCTCTGTGAAGCACCTACAGCAGGCCCAGGTGCTACAGCAAGAGCTTCGTTGTATAACAGAGAGGAAGAAAATCAAGTGAATTAAGTGTTTCAGTTGCTGTGCCCACAGTATGCATGGTGCAAAAGGGGTCTGGGGGCAATTCTACCTGTACGGAGAATATTTCAGAGAGAGATGTTGACAAAACAAAAGGTAGAGGGGTGTGCAAGTCTGTGGTCGGTTATTCCCAGAGCATTGGGTCTTTGGCAGGGAGTAGAGAAAGGGCGAGGCTAGAGAGGAAGTGGGTCCAGATCACAGCAGGCCTTTGTATGCCACGTTGGAGAGTTGCAGACTTTTGCGTAAAGTAGGGCATTGGAGAGGGCAGGGCTCCCTTTTGGTTACAAACACGCCAACTCCAAACATGCCTCTGTAGAAACTCAGGCCATAATCCTCACCCTGCCCTCATGCCAAATTTTCCATAAGAACTCTATGCATTCCACTCAAGGGAGCAAAAAGGAGTAAGCAGCTTTTCCACGCATTCCAAATTGATTCCTACGAGCCATCACAAATCAATCAGCCCAAGGAAATGAGAATCCAGAGCTCACGGCTGGCCACAGACAACCAAGTCTGTCTGATTCGCATGTTATTTTCTTGTTCTCTTTCCATGACATATGATGAAGAAATGTAGTTCTTAATTTTTTAAAGTGGGATTAATTTTAATGATGGGAATGTCATGACTATGGTTATGATTCCACCTCTCCTTAGAAATTAATCTGGCTGTGACAGTCAAATCATTAAAAGCAGAATCTTTTTCAGGCTGTTACAATTCCACTCAATTATAGTTTTAACTGGACTCTGAATGCATCTGGATGGGCTGGGGTGGAGGCATGATATAAAGGACACAGGTATGGGTGACTGGATCCCACTGAGATACCTTCAACAAAGTAGAAATGGAAAGAGAACATCATCTGCGCTGAGATCATGCTATAATTTATCATGTGTAATGACTTGAAATTGGGGGTTTGCAAAGGAAGTATCTCAAAGCATTCTTATCAGAAAAATAAGCTAGTCCCAAAATATAAGATGAGAGAAAGCTATGTTGAATCTAAGTTAAGAAGAAAAAGAACATAAAGGGGAGATTCTTTTCAACTGTGCAATTACGATATGGTCATCAGACTAGATGCTGGGAGTAGTCAGACAAATAAAATCTGATCTCCCAACCTGCAAGGAACATTAGAAGGGAAGAAAGGGAGACAAAAATAAACTTGGCTAGAGTAAAACTGATCATGAGACCAGTTACTGTATTTTACACTTGAGGAGAAAATGATGCCAGCATTTGAGAAGTACTTCTAAACTGTAAACTAACTTCTTGAGGAAGATGGCTATTGGCCAAAGGCTTAGATCACTAATAATGCTGACTAGATTACATCTAGGAAACCAGGAAGCTTGTGACAGGGGAAAAAGAAAAAGAAAGAAAAGAACTCAAGCACTAGTTTCCCCCAAAGTGCATTAAGGATTGTCCTCAACTGCTGAATACACTCTACCAAAATTCTTAGGAACTCTAA
This sequence comes from Cabassous unicinctus, assembly GCA_029593785.1. NCBI lineage: Eukaryota > Metazoa > Chordata > Mammalia > Cingulata > Chlamyphoridae > Cabassous > Cabassous unicinctus. The sequence goes on from JAQZBX010020358.1 coordinate 24,882, forward strand.
TTTATCGGTATGATCCAGAACAATGCACATTCTACACTGATGACTTTTTATCTCAAGGAATACAATAAAATATTTAGCTGTGAATACCCACGTAGAGGTAAGCAACAACATCAATCCTTTCCCTACAATTCTGAAACTCAAAAACTTGCGAAATTCTGTAGAAAAAGAAAAATCACTTAAACAGCAATCATGGGAAAAATATCACTTAGACATTTGCAATTTGAAAAGGAATAATCATGTTTCATGAAATTCAAAGGGAAAATAAAATACATTAGAAAGAGAGGACTGCTTAAAGGAAGCTATATACCAACTCCCATCATCTTGGTTTCAGACCTATAATTATGCTTATGTGGGGGTAGAATGTAGTGGGAAAATAAATAGGCTCAGGACTCAGATCAGAACAAGTACAAATCCTGACTTTGACACTTGATAGCATGTGACTTTGGGCAAGTTATGAAACTCTTTCAACCTCAAAGTTCTCCTCTGTAAACTAAAAACCCCAATATCTGCTTTTGGGGATTTCTGCAATTATAATAGATACTGTAACTATTATGTGCCTGGCACATAGTAGGCCTTCAACAAATGCAAAGTGATTTTATTATTCAATTCATTATATTCTTCAACGAATTTTGAGCAGGGATAAATAGTGATGGGGGCTTTTCTCCCTGGCCAGGAATGGCCAATATAGCTCCATGTTCTTGTAACAGCCCAGAGAGAATACTCAATTAATCCACCCGGAAGGTGTTTTTCCTAACACTTCCAGGGTGACTTGGGAATTGGGGCAAGAATCAAGGCTGAAGCAATCACAGCATTATCACCAAGTTGAGAGCCAGCAACAGACACCAAAAAGCAGTTATAAGTAGCAAAAGAGAATACAAAAGTGCAAAGTAGAAAAAGTCATATTCCACAAAATATCAAACATTCTCAGCAGAGAAAAGAGGTCAAAGCTGCCATTTTTGAGCTCATATTCCATGCCAGAAACTGAACATGCACTTTGCATGCATAAACTCAATCTTCACAACATGGCTCTGAGATAGGTCCCATTATTCTCTCCATTTTTATAAACAAGGACACTGAGGCTTAGAAGCCAGTTAATTTATGGGATGTTCCCCAGCTGTAAGCGATGTAATTGGGATTTGAACTCAAGTCTGTCCAACTCCAGAGCTTCCACTCTTACACTCTGTCCCATTTCCAAATACATCAATGGAAAACCAATTACACAGGTCATTGCCTTAAATAAGCCAAGTAACTTATTCCCCAAATACCGGGCTTAGTCTTTCAGAGTTCGATTTTGGCTCATTCTTTTAAGGTATGAATCCCAACTGGGACGTACCTAGGGGCTTTGGCTTTGATTGCAGACTGCTCCTCTTTGCTTGTTCTTCTTCTCCCCACTTCTAAATGTCACTTCTTCCCACGGCCCACAAAGCCCTACCTAATCTGGTCCCTGCTTAGGCTCTCCAAACTCAGCTTATACCAATACTAACCTTCTAACTGTTCCTTAAATAGGCTAAGTGTTTCCCCATGCCCAGGAGATTCCTGCCTCAGGGCCTTTGCACTAACTATCTTCTCTGCCTGGAAGCATCTTCCTCTAATGCTTCACAGGCTTTGCTCTCTCACTTTACTCCAGTTTTGGCTTAAATGTGACCTCCTCAGAGAGGCCTCCCCTGGCTTCCTGATCTAATACATCTCCCCAACCACCCCCATCACTCTGACCACTTTCACTTACCTGAGAGCACTTAACACTACCTGAAATTATCTTTTTAATAGAGTAGGTCTATATTTTTATACCACGTATTTTTTTTATCCACTCCTCTATTCACAGAGTAGGGGCTTAATGAATATTTTTGAATATTTGCATCTATGCAATTAGAATGTCAGCTCCATGAAAGCAGGGTCTTTATCTGTCTTGGCCATTGCTATCTCCCCATGCCTAGAATAGAGTCTGGCATATAATAGGCACCCCTTGAAGGATGACTAAGTGAAAGAATTCTAGCCATCCCATGTAGACCAAGCCAATGCCCATCTTATAGGCAAGAGAATGACAGGGACTCCCCTAACAGAGTGGTCATCTGAACTCACGTCTGAATAGTCCAGAGTCACCCAGGATCCAGACAAAGGTCACACTCCTAAGGTTACACATTAGATCCTCCCCATCCAGATGCCCTGGAGCCAGGCACAGCTGGCTTGTTCTTTTAAAAGGGGCAAAGATAATGTGGGGCAGTATGTGTCTAGGTCGTGGGCACCAGGAGAATTCTGCATCTCATGCCTTGTTTCTAGGATTCCCACATCCTCTCACTTCTGGCCTGGACAGGGCAAAGGCTGCATCAACCAGCTCACCCTCTCTGACATGCTACACCTTTGGACTAATCTCCACAAGCCCTTCAGTGGTAAGGGTGTAGGGAAATGATTCCAAAGGCAAAGCAGGCTCTTTGTGAACACTATAGCTCTATCCCAAGGAGCCACTGAGATGATGCAAGTGCTTGCTCCAAGGCCCGAACATCACACATTTGTTTAAAAACACATTCATTTAATCTGGTCTGACAGTGAGAAGGGTTTGTATGGGGTCGACAATATCAGACCGGCTGTCCTTTGTCTGGCAGACACTGCAGGTGTTTTCAGTTAAACGTGATAATCGAATTAGCCGCACAGCACGGTTAACTCTGAAATGACAAACCAAGCTTCTTGGGTGATCTCCCCATCTGCTGTTCTTCCATGCTGAGTGCCAAGACCAAAGAGCCTTAGCATGGGAGTAGAGGCTAAAGCGAAGTCCAGCAAACAGAAGTTAAAAAGAAAAAAATAATAATAAAAGAAAGCTTTCAGGGAGGTGTCTGCTCTAGCAGGCTCAAAAGGAGACAGTGCTGACTTTAGAGTAGGTCAGGATAAATAAAATAACAATTCCCAATCCCAGCTTACCTCACCTAATATGCTTTGTTGTCCAATTATATAGATTCCTTGTGTCCTCCCAACCCTTTACTCCTTTCAAATTGATTCTATCCTGACAAGTGGCTAATCTTAGTACCTCCAAAAGAGTGCACATTAAAGGAGGGAGAGAAAGGTCTTCAGGCAGACTGGTTAAAGGAAACCATTTGCATGAGTATATTGGTGTTTCTGAAAGAAAAAGCAGAACCTTTGGTAAAATAAATTGATAATTCTAACATGAAATTTCCATGGCCCAGATTTGGCAGGAAATTACCTTTTGGGAAACCTGGCATTTGCAGGAGATAATGTATACAAGTGGAGGGTTGGTTCTATGAGACAAAAATGCCATATAAACTCAGTTAGTCTATTACAACTAATATGCTTAAATATCTCCACTACAACCACCTGTTTCACCAGTCAGCCAGCAACAAAGAATTTAGGAAGCCCAAAGATTCATATGCTAACAGGGTCTCTAAAGTTGCTTTTGCAGTTAGGAAGAAAATCAAACCCACCTGTTCCTATTTTGCCATCGTAGTATACAGAGCCAGCTTTCAATTATTGATGTTAAAGAAGGAGAGGCAATTTTCAATTTATTCATGCTAAGCTGCAACTGAAACATTCCTGAAAAGTTCTCTCTAAACCAAAATTCTGTATTTGGAACTTTTTTCCCACTGACTGCTATAAAATTCCAGAAACAGTCCGAGATGGCAAACTAAAGAAAACTCAACAATCTCTTCTGTCAATCATGGCCTACAGCTCAGGGAAACGAGGGGAAGAAGCCTGATCTGGATGCTGACAAAAAATCCAAAATGGGAACTTAAATCCAGCCAGTGGCAGGACTAGACTGAGGCAACAGACACCTGTGGTGCAAACTGTAACTGGGCGCACACTCTCAGGACTGTTGCAGGTTGTTGCCTCCTTATATCTAGTACCCTAGGTGCCTCCTTTGCCTCACCCTAGTCCCAGCCCTACCAGCCACATCATCTTGGTGTCCTGACTTATGTTAATTGCAGTTAAACTTCATTCTGTATTTAGTTACCACAATTTTACTGGCAGGTTAACCCAGAAATGGAACGTTGTTAAGACTTTTCCTTCTCTCATTTCTTAGCTCCCTCCCTCCCTCTCTCCCTTCTTTCTATCCATCCATTCACAGGAGATATGAAAACATAGTAGATATGGGTATGTTTCATTTCAATAGTGATCAAAGATATGAGAGGGCATGCAGAGAATAACTGTCCTTTTGAGGCTTGCAGCAAAGGTGAGAGACAATCAGGGACTTAAGAATATTCCTAGCAACCAGGTTGCAGGAGAGATGTGCTCAGCCTGACCCCAGAAGATTCTCTTGGCACTAACAGCTAGACACCCCCTCCCCCAATACTGAAAGGCCTCAGAGCAGTGACTGTTACTGGTCTTAGACCTCTCTGGGTGGTCCAGAGGGCTATGCAGACCAAGAGTTGAAAGACAGTCCTCTCTCTCTGGTTATACTGCTCACTTTTAGAAATTCCTCATGCCAATCAGAATTATCAGACTCATCCTCAAAAGAGCCTTCCACAAAGAAGCTGGCAGGGCCTTACCATCTTTGCAAGCCAGGAAAGGTGGCTCCCCATGGCCATGGTAACCTGTCAAAGCCAGGAGCCCCTACAGCCCAGCTGCTGCAGTAAGCTCTTTATGAGTTCTACCTGCTGCTGCTTAGCCTGGGGGAATCAGGGCTATTTTATGAAGGCTTGTGTCACAGGTTTGAGAGTCTTTACATTTTAGAATAAATGGGACCTGCCAAAGCCCCAGTGAGGGCAATGAGGACAGGTGTTGGGGCATTTCTATGTCAGATCTCACTTGGTGGTTCAACATCAGGCAGGCCATAATTCTATTAAGAGATTCCACCCTCTTGGTTCTTTTATCTTCTCTTATACTCTAGGCCTCCAGTAAAGCTGTTCCAATTCTTGACCTAGAACACAATTGCACCAACTTCCACTCCAACCCACATAACCTAGATGCCTTCTGCTTAATCTTTTACAGCTCAGGTTAGATGGTAATGTACCAGCTCCCACAAACTTAAAACATTCAAATAACTCAGAACAGTGCCTGGGACAGAGTAAATGCCATATTAAGTTTTCTGTATCTGTATCTGTCTATAGCTCCAAAACAAAAGAAACATGTTGGGCATATAAACTGATTCAGCAACTGTGGAGAAGAATTTGGCATCATCTAGAGAAACTGAAGCTGCACATATCCCTGCAATTCCATTCCTTGGAAGAGAGCCTGCCCAAACTCACACATGTGCAAGGATGTTCACCATAGCTTTGTTTATAATGGTAAAAAATTAAAAACAACTCTAAGTGTGTATCAATAGGGAAAGGGATAAATAACATGTAGCATCATTTACGTAGCATTTAAAGAATGAACCAGAATTTATCTCAGGAAGACAAAATGGAGTTAAAAATAAAAAAATACAAGCTGAAAAATGAGAGTATACTCTGATACTACTTATGGAAATTACAACCCACACAAATATCAGGTATCTATATTTGGACACACAAAAAATGAATTTTGGATCAAGATGGTGGAGTAAGGGAGTGGATGTGGCTCAAGTATTGAGCACCTGCTTCCCACATGGGAGGTCCCGGGTTCAGTCCCAGGTGCCTCCTAAAAACAAAAACAAACAACAAGCAAACAAACAAGAATGCCAACTCAGGGGAGCTGATGTGGCTCAATGGTTGAGCGCCAGCTTCCCGCATACAAGGTCCTGGGTTCAATCCCAGGCTCCGGTACTTCAAAAAAAAAAAAAAAAGATAGTGGAATGGTGGAATGAGAAGTTCCAGGGCTCCATCTCCCCAAAGAAGCTTTGAACAACCAGCAATAACTGGCAGAAACAATATTTGCAAAGCTACAGAAAACAGTTAAAAGATTGCAGAAACAGGCCAAATGCCGAATCAGTAGATCTCCTTGTGGCCTTGCTGGCCCCTCCCCACCCTCTCACTGACTCTGTATGGAGGTGGCATGCATTCCCAGTCTGGAGTGGAGGTCCCTGGTCCCAGGTCCAGAGGGAGCAGAGGAACCCTCATGCACATACTGGGAGCATATATGCCTGGCCCAATCTGTCTGGTAGCAGTATGAAAGACTGAATTAGGACACTCACCATGGACTCTTGGGCAGCTGCCTGGGGCAAAGGCTTGTGGGCTGTGGGACATACAAAGCAGTGCTGAGGACTGTGAGGAAACACTGTTTCCAAGCGAAGAGAGGACTTTGTTTTAAATGGGGAAGCCATAGGGTCACACACATGCCCAGGAAAAGAAGCACGCGCAGAAAGGATCAAAGAGGACCCTATGTTTTCACCTTAAGCTATTCTCTAAAGTCATTATATGGCTAAACTCTGAAGAAGAGCACTAACACAGGACGATCTGCAAAGACTGGGAAAAGTGTTTTCCTTTTTTTTTTTCTTTTCTTTTAGCTACTGGCTTTCAAGGAAATCTGTCATAACTGTAGTTGGATATAAGCTTAAGGAACAGATACTCCTGAGCCTAAATTCCAGCAATAACACAATATATCAAAATGTCCAGGTTTAAAGAAAATATTACAAAACATTGTGAAGGAGAATATTAAAGTATTAGCAACCATCAATGAGAAGGACAAGACCTGGGACATACCAGAGAAAGACTTGAAAAAATATATATACCTAATGTAAATAATAGATGATAGATAGAACTATTTAATAATCTGTCATCAATTGTAACAAAAGTAATTACTGTTAAAAAAAAAAAGCACAATTTTAAAAAGAGTGCTATCATCAACAGTAGAAAATGTTCCTCACTAATGTAAGTTGGTGGTGGTGGGTGGGGCATGAGAATCTTGTAATTTATACATGATTGTTTTGTAAGTTCACAACTTCTCTAATAATAATAATGATACATATAAATATATGTATATGAAAAATGTGAGAATTAGAACAAATCATACAAATACATATATTCCAAATCTATAAATATATCTATTCCAAAATATGTTTTGTATGTTTTGCTCTAATTTTGTTTTCAAAATAAAAAAGAAAGGAACAGAAGAGGGAAAGAGGGAATGTTTGGGAAATCAGAGGAATTCCGTCACATTTTCAAGGGAAACTTTAAAAAATTCTGTGTTCTTCAAGGGCTGATAGGAAAGAGAAAACTGTTTAAACTATAAAGTTACTAATAACTTTTAAAATTGAATCTTTAATCACTATTATCCTTACGAGTAGTTCCCAAGACTTTCTATGCATAGAAATCACTTGGGGGAGCTTATTAAAAATACAAAGTCCTGCCAACCCCATAATATGCTTCAGGAGATCTTGAATGAGGCCAGTGATCTCCTTTAAAAAAAATTCCCTAGTTCAGGAGTGAAGCCTTTGTTAAATGTACTGAGAAACATTATTTTAAAAAAATAAAACTTAAAGCAAATGAAAATTGCCATTTTAACCTGAAAATCTATTCCTTCTTGCCCGTAAGTGGATTTGATCCTTAAAAGAAAATTCTATATTTTGATGATTATCTAAAAAAAATATCATTCTATACAATATTTGACTTACACAGCTGTACCAATGTTGACCTTGTAATAGTGGAATAATTTTTTTAGTGCAGTTGAAATGTTAATATTATGACAACCCTCAATCTGGGTAGCAATGAACTTTAATGAAACAATTCTAGCCATATAATTAAAAGTAACCCAATGTAGAAAAATGCAGCTCCGAGCTATCAAGGCTTTGTTATCCATTATCTAATGATAGCCTCCTCTTTTCCAGCTTTCCCCAAGCAGGAAATTGAAAGGGCTCCACCCACTCAACTCCCCCTGCCCCAACTCACACCTTTGCACAAGCACGCAGAACTGTGCTGTCGTTTACCCATGGACATGACCACACTCTCCACTAAACTGTGAGCTCCTCCTAACAGAGAAGATCGTGTTCATCTTTGCATACCTATGTCTAGCACAGTGCCTGGCACACTGTAGGTACTTAATAAATATCTGTCGAATGAATTAGTAAATCATCAGTAGGTCTTGGCTCCATGATGTCTCTAGCACAGGAGTTGGCAGGCTCTTCCTGTAAAGGACCAAATATAAGCACTTTAGGCTTTGCAGCCATATGGTTTCTCTAACAACTATTTAACTCTGCCACGGTAATGAAAAGCCCAACATGCATAATATGTAAATGAGTGTAGCTGTGTTCCAATAAAACCTTATCTATGAACACTAAAATTTGAATCTCATATCATTTTCATGTATCATGAAATATTATTCTTCTTGTGATTTTTTTCCCAATCATTTAAAAATGTAAAAAAAAAAACACTCAGTGGGTGGGCCATATAAAAACCAGCAGCAGGATAG
>JAQZBX010020359.1:0-33068 GCA_029593785.1 Cabassous unicinctus
AGAGAGAGAAGCATAAAAAGAAAACCTACTTGACAGTATACACACAGCCAACTCCTCCTCTTCAAAAGCATTTTGCTTCTGAGTTGGTGTCATGGCTTTGCTAGGTTATGATCACAAATACCAACAACTGGGAATTTATCGCCACATAGTTTTGGAGGCTGGAAGGTTTTCTTCCTCCCAGGGCTGGTACATTCCGGCTGGTTGGCAGTCCTTGGAATTCCTTGGTTTTCCTGTCATATTGCAATGTCCTCTTGTTTGTCTTCTGGATTCCTGCTGACTTCCAACTTCCAGTTCCTTCCCCATGGCTTTCTCTATTTCTAAACTTCTGCTTATGAAGGACTCACTAATCTGGACTAAGACCCAACTTCATTCAGCTGATCCACACCTTCACTAAAAAGAACATCTCTGAGGGATCCTATTTACAATGGGTTCACACTCACAGGAATGTGGATTAAGATGAAGAATGTGTCTAGTATATTTGAGGTATATAACCTCAAGCCACCACGGTTGGTGTTTGAAAAGGCATTTCAGATGGGTCATGTGTAATGTGAAGTTAAAGGAACTCAAAGCTCCAGCCTCTCCCTCCCACCAGAAGACACATTTCCAGTCGATTATGAGGTTCAAAATCCTACCAATAAAAGATTCATTTCTGCTTCTTTGAAGTATTTTTTACTTGCAAGAAATCTTTATAATAGTTATTATATAGTGGGCAACTCAGTGCCAAAAATAAGCTGGGAGCTTTACTCCTAAGTGGAGCCTAGTTTGAAAGAGTTAATAAAGTTTCTTTTCCCTTCTTTGAATCAAGTAAGTCTAGTGACCTTGGAAACCATGTGTTGAAGACGGTAGAGCCACAGGATGTAAGGAACCTTGGTTCCTAAAACATGATTTGGAAGAAAGCTGCCCACTCATCTGGAAAACTGGTTTTGGACTTTATGTGAGTAAGATTTTAACTATAAATATCATAAAATAAAACTATTGTGTTTGAGATTATAGATTTTTTTTATTATTATAGCAGCTGGAATTAGCTTACCTGACGTAATTGGTACCAGATGTGGATGCTGCCACACACAAAAAAAAAAACTTCAACGATTTGAGTGGCAGGTCATGGGGAAAATGAATTTGGGAGCTAGACAGATGGTAAATATTTGGTAAAGCATTGCTCTCTGAAGTTACTGGGAAAACAGATGACCTGGCAACTAAGCCTGTAGCTCTGAAACAGTGGTACTCAAACTATAGTCCCCAGATGGCACCATGTGTGAGAAAGGCAATTTGTCAGACCCCACCCCAGACCTACCAAATGGGAAATTATGGGGTGCATCCCAGAAATCCATGCTTTAGCAAGCCTTCCCAGTGATCTTGATGCTCAGCCCCATTGCTCTAGGGAAGTGGCTGCACAGTCTTTAGTGGACCCCAGAAAATCCTGTTCTTAAAGGGAACCCACTCCTGTGCCTGTAAACCCATTGTAGATGGGGCCTTTTGATGAGAGTCCATTAAGGGACATTTTGATTAGATCACTTCAGTTAACGGCCTTTGAATGAATTGCGGAACTCAGGGTGGTTCTGAATCCTTTACTGGAGTCCTATATAAACAGAGGAGAAGGGAGAGAGAGAGAGCTGCCATTTTACCCTGCCATATGAGAGAGGATTCCAGGATCGAGTGCAGCTGTAGAAAGGCAGAGAAACCCCTAGAGGCTGAGAGAGAGGCTGGAGGCTGGAATCAGTGGAGTAGCCAAAGTTGGAGCCCCTAAAATCCTCCTATACCAAGAGAAGAGGGGAGAGACGAGCCATGAGCCTGATCGTCCACAGCTGAGCTTGGGGAGAAAGTGAGCCTGGAGGGGAAGGCAGAGACCTTGGCAGAAACAGCCTCCATGTTGCCTTGTCACGTGGCAGGACTCCAGGATCGCCATCAACCCACTTTTAGTGAGACAGCATCTCTGATAATGCCTTGATTTGGACATTTTCACAGTCTCAGAACTGTCAGCTTTTAACCTAATAAATCCCTATTGTAAAGGGCCAACCCATTTCTGGTATTTTTCAGTGGTAACCTTAAGCAAACTACAACAGTAGACTATGTTATATTTAATTTATTTTCTTTCTTTTTTTAAAATTAATTTTATTTGTTCACACTCATAGCCACAGAACATAGTCTTTCACCTTTCTCCCCTTTCTGGATTTACTTTCTGTCTTAAAAAAAAAAAAAGCATAATAAGAAATAGAGGCACACAGGAAAAGAATTCCCTAGTTTTCAAACAGAAATGGCAGAAAATATAAGCCATCCAATAATGCAAGGTGTTGAAATGCTGGAAGACATCATCGTTCTAGATTTCAAACAATCAGAAATAAATGTGAAGAAGGCTTCGAATGATGAAGCAAGCATCTTAGCTCTAAAAGAGACCTAGCCTTGGTGCAAAGGTTAGATGAAGAGTGTGTTGTTCCCACAGATGGCAACAGAAGACAGACATGGGCCAGCAAAACAAAGAGATGTTATTAAGCTTCAGAATGATCCCACGGAACGATACCATTGTGTTTACTGTGGTTTCCATGGAGCTGACTGGAAGCAAAGTGATCAGAAGTCTGCTAAGCTGGCAAGGGCACTACATTGCCCAATAAACCAAAAGCCCAGACTAAAAATAGCCTTTGATTGTTCTCACATTAAAACCACACTTGGGTCCCCAAACTTGTACGAGCAGAAAGTGGGCTAAGAAAGCAGTCTAATCCCCATGTGTTGTGGCTACAAAGGATAACGGAGAAGGAAGAACCTCCGAGAGAGTGGAGCTAGGGGCACAGAAGTTTTTCTCAGACAGTAGAAGCAAGTTCTATTCAAAGAACTTGCACAATAATGACTGAGGGCGGGATGTCATCATTTCTCCACCTTGGTGATGGCTGCCTGTTTCCCATTTTCCCCTTCCCAGTTGGAGTCTGTATTGTGGTTAGCCTGGGTCTGCTTGGTTAACTGTGTAGTGGGTGTTTATGTGAGTGATGGAGAAGGAGGTTTAACTAATCCTTTTAGTTAATTAGTCACTGCCCGCAACGGTTCACACCTAAGCAGCTAGAGAGGACAGCACATAACCTACGGATACTGAATTTTGAGCTTAATCCAACGACTAGATGGGATTTTTTAAAAAGTTTTTATTTATTTACTTTTATTTTTTTTAACAGTTCAATTTTATTGACACATATTATTAGAGAAAAAAATCAATCCAAAGTGTACAATCAATGGTATTTGGTATAATCACATAGTTGTGACTTCATCATAGATGGGATCTAGAACTGACTCTCCTGGGAAGGGAGTGAGTGGACCTGGCCCCTAAAATCCTCCTATACCCAATCCTCTCTGTCCCGTTTCCTTCTGGAGCCTGATACAGATGACCTTATTGACCTTGAAACTACATGTTAAAAATGGCGGAGCTGCCAGGTAGACGGATCCTAAAGGACAGCCCCCAGCTTATAAAGAACATACATTTTAGGCTTTACGTGTGCAGGAAATAAAATTCTGTTGTGTTTGTGTCTATTTATTTCAGACTATGGACATTACCCATTCCATCTTTTCTCAGCACACATACGAGGATGAACCACTTTAAAAGATGTTAGATTAAGTCAGTTATTTACTCAAAACTCCCCCAATGGCTTCCCAGCTCATTCAGAGAAAAATCCACGTCCTTACAATGGCCTCAAGGCCCTAGTCTCTCTCCCACTCCTTCTCTCACTTCATCCTCTGCCACCCTCTTCTTTGCTCAAGGCACCCCTGCCATGATGTTCTCCAACACTCCACACATCCTCCCAGCACGCGGCCTTCGCATTTGCCATTCCGTCTTGTGAGAACACTGTTCCCTTGATAGACATAAGGCTGGCTCCCTCACCTCCTTCAAGTTTTAACTCAAAAGTCGCCTTCACAGAGAGGCCTTCCTTGCCCATCCTACCCAAAATTGTCACTCCCGTTGACCGTCTGTATCTATTTTTTCCAAGCATGTGCTAAACCTAAAATACTACATATTTCACTTAGTTATACTACATGGTGTGTTTCCACTGACAAAAATGTTACCCCTCAAATGGCAGGAGGTTTTGTTGCATTTGCACCCTGTTTTATCCGTAGTGACTAAAATAGTGCCTGGCACGTAGTAGATCCTGGGCAAATATTTGTAAAATACATGCGTGGGGGAGGAAGCATACAAAGTTAACAAAGAAAGAAGACACGAGATGAATTTTAAATGCAGTGTTGAAAGCTATACTATAACATTAAATAGGAAAATAGAGCAAGAAAACTAGAGTGAGATAAGAAATGCTGATTTTGACAGAGTTTTTGGGGGCAATGCGTCTCTGAGGAGTTGATATTTGAGTAGGAGCTGAAAGAAATGAGCAGATGGGGAGCCCTGGTTACTTGAAGGTGAAGATTAGATCAAGAGCTTGGTGCTCTTCACTAGAGGGAGATACTGACAGGAGGTCAAGGAGGTCAAGCGGGATGTGTTTCCGGAGCAGAGGTGAGAATAGCTGGAGGGAGGGGAGTGAGGGGGAAAGACTTAGGGAGGATGGGCAGCGTGGCAGTGGGGAAATGAAGACTGATAGGGCTAAGAAGCAGGAAGTCATTGGTGAGCTTTGCTATTTTGGATTTCAAAGAAGACACTGGTTTTAAACCCATGGCAGAAACTGTCCTCTGGAAAAGAAGTCATTCTAGTTGACAGTTGCTGGAGATTGAAAATAGGTTTTTGGAATTCCAAATGGAACACAAATCAATTTCACTTCAGCAATAGCCAAAGTTGCTCAGAGCATAAATTTGATATATTGATTCCTAGGGAGTGGGAAAGAATGCCTGATGATAGGAAACTGCTTGTCCTGCCACTGGTAAAAGAGATAAAATTTAACCGGTTGGGAAGAGGAGAATAGTGGAAGGGGTATATGTACCATGCTGGAGAGTCTTTGAGAAGAGACCCTGGCTGTGTCCTCTGCCAGGGACTGGGATGATGGGAACTCCAGTAGCAACTCCAGATAGTTTTGGGAATCCCACTATGAAGGATTCACATGCTGGCTTCTCCTGGAATAGCCCTGGAGGCAGCAACCCCCAAAGGAAGCACCGGGTCCCATAGGGCATCTGGGCAGGAGAATAGTGGAAGCTGGGGTGTACATCCTGTGCATTCATCTCAGTCTGGGCAGCCTTCTAGAATTCCACCCACTCCAGTGCAGTACTGGGCAGGAAAGCGGGGAGGCCCCGAGCCTACGTACAAGGGTGTGGAAGTGGTTGAGAGGAACGACAGGGCTGAAGAGGGCTGTTTTCTAGACAAGGAAGGCTGCAGAGTTCAGGAACGAAGGGCATCTGATGGAGGATGGAAGGGAAACAGATCTGCCTCGGGGGGTGGGCAAACCACCTCCAAGGAGAAAGCAAGGAAGGTGGAGGGGGGTGGAAGGGGGAATTCCAGATTGGTCAGAATGCTTGTCCCAAAGAGACTAAATTTCAACAGGAAAAGAGTGAATTATCTTGCTTTGGGCAACAGTTCACTTTGAGAGCTACATTGAGTTTATTCCAATAGAAATCGTTACCTGTCTGCACATCTGCATCCATGCCTGTAAAATTTGAATGTGTATCATCTGCCTTAATCGTCACTACAATCCTGCAAGAGAGCTTTCCTTATTTTAATTTTATAGGTGATGGAAATGAGGTCTGTGGAGGCCCAAGAGGATCAAGGTCCCACCAGTGCTAATTAACTTAAAATCCAACTCAAATCAATTTGACTTTAAAGATGGTGCTCATTTTAATGTGTAAATAACCGGGACATGACCTAGGGGAGGGTCATAAGGAAAGGGATACTAGACAAGCACCCTGGAAAGACTTAGGTGGGAAGAAGACTGGGGGGTGGCAACAAAGACCCATTAACTACTTTACAATATTGGGTGGGGCCCATCTCTTCTTTTCAACATGAGCTTGTCCATCGCCAAAAGCAACTTTTCCTTCTTAGCAACTTCAAAATTTATTCTCTTCCCTTTGCTGCCAATTCACTTTCTCACGACAGGCGTGCCATTTGAACCCAAATTCATCCATTAAATGTGCAGATGATAACAGAATGTATTCGTTCTACTTCTGATCTAGGAAATGTGCTTTTTTATTTCACCTTTCATCCTCATTTCTCTCTCTTTTTAGCAAGTCCAAAGTGCTCAATGAATTTCATTTCTTGCTCAAGGCTTTGGCAAAGTCACCATCCTTCATACCCTTCTCTGATTCCCTGTGTCTCTTCATCAGATTTGAGGGGTCCACAGTTGGCTCGATCCCATTGCCAGTTGTGCCCTGGACACGTTCGTTTTCTGACTCACAGCTCATTACTTCAGGGCTTGTTCTCTTCCAGAGCAGGTGGATCACAGCACTCAGAGATGTGACTCTCACACCCACTCTCTCTCTCTATGTCCACCACCCTCCGTGCTTTTGAAATTTGGGTGAAGGGATAGGAGACACCCAAGAAAGGGGTTTGATTATGGATAAGGCAAGGAGGGAGCCTGTGGGAAAGAAGCCCAGGCCTATAGGGTGAATCAGGCTTTTCAATGAGTCATTTTTCTTCTCAATTTGACCCGATAACAGAGCCTAACTGGGGTAGGGAGTAGGTAAACATCCACTGTTAAAGAAAAGAGTTCCAGCAAAGGCTGATTTCTCCCAGGAGGGTTTGGAGAAGGCTTTGCTATTTAAACCCTGATGAGTGTGGAGGATCACTCAAATCCAAATTCTCCTACCCTATATAAACCACTTTCAAGCGGAGATTAGAGAACAGAAAATAGATAGGCATTCCTCTTCAAAATCCATTCACTTCCTGCTTTTGAAATCATCCTATGCTTGCAGGTGTCTGCAGGCTAGTCAAAGCAAGTCTCAACTAATTAAAAAAAGCAATCTGCAGGAACATTTCAGTGGCTGGGTTCTTTCCTGACAACAGTTCTATACGCAGAAACAAAGCTATCCATCAGCCTTTCCAATATTCTAACGTTGCGTTTGACAGGAAACTCATTTTAGAAGTGAACATTCCTTTTGGGTAGCATTAGAGTAAAACCCATTCATTGTTTGAGACATCCCTCATCTCCTGAGGTTAAAATGCCAGATGTGTCCCTTCCCAGCCCACGTGAACCCAAAGCATGGACACATGGCACAGCTCCACAATCAGAAGCAGAGCTGGGGGGAATTGTAGGGACTCTTTCTGCAGTAGCAGGGCTTGCAGGAACTTTCTCTGCTTTTCTTCTCATCCAAACTTCCCACTTCCCATTTCTTTATCTCTCCTTCACTCCTTAACCATTGCTGTCTGGTCTTTACAGTGAACATTCAATGGACACTACTGGTCAAACCTGAGCCAAAACGATGCACACTATCTCCAGTGCTTCTCTTCCTGCTGCATTTGCCACTGTTGAAAATGTAGAGCATAGCTGTTGAAAGCACGAGCTTTTTGCCTAGTAGGCTCCCTGAATTCTGGTTCTGGCATTTACAAGTTACATGACCTGGGACAGATGGCTTACTTTCTTTAAACCTCTCTTCCTCATCTGAAAAAAATTATAATAATTCTAAATTTATTGGGAGTGGCAGTGAACATTTAGAGACAAATATGTAGTACATTCAGCATGGTTGCTGGCACACAGTAGTTGTTCATTGGTAGCTGCAATGATTATAATTCCATTTTTCTTCCCTTGCTTTCCATGATACTTTGCTTTTCTGACTCTCCTTGTAGCTTTGGCTCTTCTTGTCATGGACAAGGATGTCATCATCCTTTTGATTATTATTTTTGTATTGTTCAAGAGCATTTCTTTGATATCACTCCCTAGGTGATATCATCCTTTTATGGTGTCAACTACTTCTAACGTGTTGCTGACTCCAAATCTTCATCTCCAGGCTAGGCCTTCAGACTCATACATCCAAGTGCTTGCTGATAGTTCAAAGGCACATCCAATTCAAGAACTTAACTCATCTTCTTGCCCTCAAATCTAATGCATCTCTTCTGCTCTTGGTATCGGTTTGTGGAGCTTGTGTTTCAGCCAGAAACCTGGAATGGTCCTTGGTGCCACATCTCTCTCATGTCCCACACTGATTCATTTCCAACTCTAATAGTTTGCAAAACTACTTCTCAAAATTTCAGGTCTTCCTTATCTTTTTCTTGAACTATTGCTTCAGATTTCTTACTAGTCTCCCTGCCTCCATTCTTGTCTTCTTTCCAGTGTTTCACACAGCCAGTACCATGATCAAAGCATGAATTCACTTTGCTAATTTATGTGGCTACTGGGGAGAATAGTAATATGAATGAATATTTGTTAACTCACCAGTGTGAGTGCTTTACCTAGTGCCAATAAGTTTACTCTATTTAATAGGAAAGACAGACCCTCATTTATACATTAGTTCAGAGTTTCCTAATGTGTGTTCTGCAGAATACAAGCCTCAGTGAGATGCTTTGGGGGAAAAAAAAGATTCTGTGATTATATATGTTTAAGAATTGCATCTTTCTCTCTCTTGGAGCTTCATAATGCACTTTAGCATATCAAAGAAACTAAGAGGTCCTACAGTAAGGGAAGCTATTTTATTTTGTTTAGCCCAGGGTTTCCCAAATATTTTAGACCACTAATTTATTTTTATTTTTTGAAACATCTGTTAAAACCTTCATGGAAAATTGTGTAATGTACTTTGAAAAATACATCTATTTCAAGAAAAGGTAGCGTGTAGGAACTATTGAGATTCTATAAGCTAAACATTTATCTAAATCTTCTGAAATGGCTGAATATTAATTTCTTGGCTTGTTAAGGTTTGATTCATCCCTTTTGAGTCTGCCCAAGGGAAAGTGCAAAAGACAGCAGAGAATATAAAACATAGTTTTATATAAACTTAAATATATATAAACTTTTATATATATAAAAGTTAAATATAAAACATAGAGCCTCCTCTGCCAGGTCTCTACTGGAGGAAAACAAGTATTGGAAGAATTGGGTTTCCCACTCTTAAATATTTAGCAAAAAAATAAAAAAATAAAAAAAAAATAAAAATAAAATTGTCTTGCTTTCTGAGTGATTCTGTATTTTTCCCTTAAGACTTTATCAGGATGATGATTTAGTCTTCTGTTATCACTACACTGACTTAATGTGGAGATTAGACCTTTGACATTTTAATAAATGTCTAGATTCTTCCCTCTGATGCTCCCAGTGGGCCTCCCTCTCTCTCCACCATCCCCTACCAAGCCTACTGTAAATGGAATGACTGTAGAAAAATGAGTTCTTGGCTTTATCCACTTGGCCCAAGTTTATCAGATGCTGTGTAGTTTGCTGGAATAATTTGGCCCAATGTTCTGGAAATGGGCTTTTCATTTTTCTGCACTTATCAAGAGGAAGTACGGCCAGATAACAGCATTGTGATCAGCTTGGTTCCCAGTCCTGTCTCTGGACAAAGAGGACACCCTTTGCTGTAGGCGAAATGTAGGTGAATGAGGGGAAATTCAGAACAGGAAAGACAGTAATTCTGTGTTACCGGATCAGGTGTCAGTGGAAGCTGCAGAGATCCTGCCCTTCAATAATTACCATAATTTGAAGAAAGAAACTTGAGGACACCAGAGAATTTATTGGAGCCTTCTGTGAGTATTGTCTGCCAGCTATTGCTCCTAGATGTTAGGTGATTTTGGTTAAAAGTACACATCCTTTTCTATTGGCAGATTAATACATACCTTCTATTATCCTAGAGAGGAAGTTATGATTTTCTTAGTCAGAGAGAGAACTGTCTTTTGCTCACAGTCAGAGCTCTTTAAAATTTACCAACAGTGCATAAAAACAAAAAGGAACAGTCTCATTTAAGATGCCCTAAAACTGTGATGCTCAGTCCCATCCACTGTCCATGTCAGCAAAATTCAGGAGCTTCTCCCTTTTCCTTCCTGGGGACCTTCAGCCACTAGCATTAAGTGACTTTTCCTTTCAAACCTTGGGAGACAAATAGCTCAATCTAGCAATCTAATTCCTTTTTTTTTTTTTAAGGCTAGAGCTTAATGGCTTCTAGGGAAGTTTCAGACATTGGAAAGAAAATAATCACTTTCTGCTCCCCAGGAGTTGGAAGTACTCATAAGAATGGGTGCAGAAAACACCTTCCATGACTCACCAAGGAGTCATCCTCCCAAAGACAGGACACACAAGAAGACTCTCTGTTAGTCCTCTTCCCAAAGTACTGTGAAAGCACAACTGCACCATTCAGTCACACACATGATTTGTTTATTGTATGCCAGGCATTCTTTTAGGTTCTGGAACATAGCAGTTTAGATAACAGAACAACTGTCCCTTTGGTGAGGTTATTGAGCATCACTTCACTACTTAACCAAGGATTAAAGGACTTGTATGCAGAAAATGACAAAGCATTGCTAAAAGATATCAAAGAAGATCAAAATAAATGGAAGGACATTCTCTGTTCATGGATTGGAAGACTAGATATCTTTAAGATGTCATTACTACCCAATGCAATTTATAGATACAATGCAAGCCCAGTCAAAATTCCAACAACCTTTTTAGCATAAATGGAAAAGTAAATCATGAAATTTATATGGAAGAGTGAATGGCCCTGAAATTTCAAGGCATCTTGAAAGAGAAGAATGAAGTTGGAGGACTCATAATAAGGACTCTTAAAACCTATTACAGGGAGTGGAGGTGGCTCAAGTGACTGAGCTCCTACCTCCCACATGGGAGGTCCCGGGTTTGGTTCCTGGTGCCACCTGAGAAAAAACAAAGAACAAACAAACAACAAAAAAAACCAATTCAGGGACACCAATGTGGCTCAGTTATTGAACACTGGTTTCCCACATATGAGGTCCCGGGTTCAATCCCCTGCCCCTGCTACCTCAAAATCCCCCACAAAACCTTATTACAAAGTCACAGTAAACAAAACAGCATGGTTTTGGCACATAGTGACCAATGGAATCCAATGGAGAGCTCAGAAGTCAACCCTTAAATTTATGACAAACGGACTTATGACAAGATGGCAAAGACCACCCAATAAGGAAGGAACAGTCTGCTCAATAAATGGTGCTGGGAAAACTGGATCTCCATTTGCAAAAAATGAAGAAGGCGCCCTACCTCACACTACATATAAAAATCAACTCAAAGTGAATCAAAAACCTAATTATAAGAGCTAGACCTACTCCTAGAAGAAAATGTAGGAAAGCTTCTTCACGAGCTCATGTTAGGTATAACACGACTTTACACCCAGAACACTTGCAACAAAAGAAAAAAATAGATAAATAGGACCTCATCAAAATAAAATCCTTTTGTTCCTCAAAGGACTTTATCATAAAAGTAAAAAGACAACTTACACAATGGAAGAAATTATTTGGAAACCACATATCCTGTAAAAGTTTAATATCTGGAATATATAAAGAAATCTTTCAACTTAACAACAAAAAAATAAACAACCCAAATGCAAAATGAGCAAAAGACTTGAACAGACATCTGTCCTGTCTATCTGATACCAAAGTTTAAGCTCTTAGGCACTATATTCATTCTGCAGAGCAGACAAATGAGATGGAGTAAACTTAAATACCTTAACTTCATTCTCTTTAATAATTGTACCCAGGGCAGTGGTTATTTTAATAGATAACTCCCTTCCCACTATTCTCACTGAAACCTCCACTTTCTCTCCAACTTTTAATAATGTAAAATGGGAGGCATGTATCTAAATGTTTGGGGTTGAAGGAGCAATGATCAAAAACAGGATCAGGGTTGAATTCCTGCCTGCACTGCATACTAGTTCTGTAACCTTGAACAACTTACTCAGCGTCTCAGGATACATGCTTCCTATCACTGAAACGAGTGGACTAGAACCTAACATGCTTATGGCATAAGGGAGCAGAAGGTTAAAGACAATTTTTAAATGCTTTGATACTCATAAAGGGCAATTCAAATGTTGACTATTATTACTATTATTATTAATAAGATTGAAAATTATCTGCCTAACTGTGAGATTCTCTTATTTTAGGATATAAGAAGTGGGCAACAGAACTGGGGGAAAATATTTCTTCTCAAACTGTTTATCAAAGGAAGTATTTCTGGTATCCCAGACTACCATTCATTCGCCAAGACAAATTCCAGTCTCCCTCCTCCCCACCAAAAAACAAGAAAAATCCAGCCTCCCCCAACATCTGGTACCCACTTATCCAAATGAGATGGCAAATGTGAAAACATCCTGCCTGGGATATCCCCTTGACCTAGGATAAAAAGAGTAAGTGCCAAAAAGCAACAAACAATCTTTTAAAATATGCAGGGTGGCTATAAAATAGTTCATGGAAAATAAATAAATGGGATTAGTCAGGATTTTGCCTTTCATAGTTCTGAGTCCACGAGTTTTAAGTGCCTGGAGGATACACTTACATATGGGATCCATAGTCAAGAAGATTCACATATGCTTTGAATTTTTGGAAGGAAGGGTGAAAAGAGGTCTTGTGAAGGAAATCATGCAACAATTCTCTGCCCTCCATATGGAAACAAAGAGAGCAAAGACAGTAAGTGCTGTTATTAACCTATCAAAACCAATTCCCCATCTCTGTTCTCCATGATGGCCGAGAAATCATTTGGTTCATATATCTAACCTTCTTCCCTCCTCCACATATCTACTTCAGAGAGGGCAGAGGTCACGCCCAGCCTCTGGGGCAAGCCACGATTGGTCTATGGCATAGCGATCCCTCATTCCCCCTGCCAACGATAGGCTTAGACATGAGCATGTGACACGATTTCAGCCAATGAGTCATGAGAGTAAAAAAATTCTGCTGGGGGCGGGGGGCTTTTGGGGAAAAGAAACACACAGAAAGAAACTATATTTTTCTCCTCTGATCAGAGCTTTCCTGATTATGTGTATTCACGCCTGCATGTGACACCAGAAACTGCAATTTATGGCTACAAGGACGGGAAGACATGATAGAAGGGTAAAGCAGGAAGCTAAAAAGACCCCAGGACCTGGAGGAGGTTGTTGAGCAGCTCTGTACACCAAATTTAAGCCACACCACTTCAAAGCTTCTCAGTATGTGAAATAATAATTTTTATATGACCTTAGGTCATTTTAAGTTGGGTTTTTTGCAACCCACAACATCTTGCTGTGAGCAAAGGTTGTATTTATTGTTGGTGATCAAAAGAATAGAAACTTCCTTGCCTCACAAACATGTTTAAGCTAGAAGCCATACTTGAAAGAATATAATAAATGTAAATAAAATAAGAATAAATATAATAAAAGCCCATGTACCACCATTCCACCCACCTCTATTGAATTTCATTTTGTCGTACTGCTTTGGGGTTTTATTTTCAAAAACTAAAAATATTACAGATTTAATTCAAGCCTTAAGTTACTCCTCTCTTGAAAGGATAATCAAATTTTATATATAAATACAAAAACCGATTAGATATAGCTTTGATGGAAGAAGTCGATGGAGAATCCATGAAATCCTTCTAGAATGCTTTAGTTATATATTATTCAACTAAGAGTACAAAGAAATGAAGTACAAAGAGAACAATTCAAGTAATTTTTGCTTGAGGACTGGCAAATGGCCTTGTGTTTAGGAAATGTTGTTTGGCTCTAATAAAATGGCATTGACTTTAAACTCAACTTCCAAAGAGCAAATATATTCTTTCACCACCCTCTGCAAACTATCTAAAATGGCTGGGGAAAAATAAAAATAAATATAAGGCCTTTTTCCTTGTTATTGTGCATTGGATTAAAAGGACTAAAACTTGAGTTGCTCTAGCAAAGAGCATTGTTTCAAGCCTGGGATCCAGGTTGTTGGAAGAAAACATGGCATGTTATCATACATAAGACTCTGTAGTTTCCTAGGAGAAAATAATATGTCAGCTGTTTAGAAAATAGAAAATAATAATTGAAATAGGAAAAAAATCAATTGAATTGCTTCCATTCTGCCATATAATCAGTAGGTACATAAAAAAAAACTTATTGGAAATGATATTTTGCTTGGAGTGTATATAAGGTATCACTGAAGAAAATCGTGAAACCTTGAAGTCGTACGTGAAAATCACCAAAAAGTTTTCACTGAACTCTCCTTTGACTTCTGAAGCTTTATGCTGATATTTGAATTCTACTAGCCCAGAATATAAACAGTTAAGAAACAATTGTGAAAGTAGACTCTACCACTTCACAAGCAATTTATAAGTCTTGGAAGCACAAGAAACAAACCAACTGTAAAAACACAGTACAAACTGGAATGAAACAAAAGTCATTGTCTTATGGGGATTGTTTCATTCAAAAGAGCCTCATAACCCATAAATCCATGAGGAATCCATTTCTAGAAGTATGGTTTTTCTCTGCTAGGGATTTGAGTGAGATCCCAAAGGCTGCAGCTTTCTAAGGCATTACTGAGAGCTACTGTCACGCACGCATCAGGGCCAGACTTGGCTGCCTCTCTGTCCTTCCCCACACGGGGGAGGTGGAAACCATGGGCCAAAAGCCATTTGTCTTCAGGTTATGGCTTTAAAGATAGTGCAGTTTCTTTCCCAGGAACGTGAAACTTGGTCCCCAATTCAACCATATGTTGCAGAATTCCAACTAGTAAATATTCAGTCCCTTCTAGCACTACGTGTGGGTGACGTTTTGATTTAATTAGCTCACCTGGACAATGCTTGAGGACAATTTTAAACCTGTTCTCAGTCAGCCTTTCCACCTTTCTGCTTGAGAATGAGAGAAGGCCTGCCTTAGTGCAAGATGAATCCTGATGGAGCTCATGCTTTTCATTTGTAGTTTTGATTGTGGAGCAACTCTTGACGATTTAGTTTGAAATATTGTGAACTAGGAAATTAGACAAGAGAGAACATCCATGGAAGGGAAGGAAGAGGAAAGGAAGTTCTTACTGTTTAGCTCAGGAGTTAAATGACCGTGGTTAATGCGCACTTCCAAATCTTCCACAGGTTTTTGTCAGGGAAATTGTAACCTCAGTAGCAGTTACAACAATTTCTATATGCGATTTCTGATGTAACTCTCATTTCAGTTTGACCACAGGAAAAAATCTTCCATGGGACACCGCCAGTCAAGAGGCCCCTTTTATGCCTTAATTGCTTTTGTTTGCTTGTCTGTTTTGACTTAACTGCATTGGACAGTACATTGTTCAATTGAAGTGGTGGGAATGCACATCCTTGCCTTTTTTCCTAATCTTAGAAGGAAAGCACTCAAGATTTAACAACTAATTATTATCTTAGCTCTGAGTGCTTTTGTTTATTTGTTTGAATGCTCTTTATCACACTGAGGAAAAAATCCTTCTATTCCTAGTTTGCTAAGAATTTTTTTTATCACAGATGGGTGTTAAATTTTACCAAATGCTTTTTCTGAGTCAGTTGAAATAACACTTTCTATCTAGACTTTTTATGTGTGTGATAATTATATACACATGTCATGTTTATAACATGTTTATAACGTTATTTTGATAATTATCATATATGGATGTTTTGATTTAACTACATATTATTCATTCTTATGAGAAAGAATAATGCCGCATGCTTTTATATTTTCCTTAATTCTAATAAAAATGTTTTTCATAAAGTGAGGATGATATTAATTATAGAAATAGCATTATGGAAGCAAGATTTTAGAGTTGAAAGAGACTTTAAAGATCACATAGTTCAAGGCCACAGTTATCTTAAGATAAAACTGAAGGTCCACGCTTTCACGACTTTTTAGTCTTAAAGTCACTATTTGTGGTAGTTTGAGGCTTTCTTGGACCCTAGAACATCAGGTCCTTAGGGCTAATCCATTCCTGTGGGTGTGAACCTTTTGTAGATGGGGCCTCCTTTTGATTGGGGTACTTCAATAGGGCTTGACCCAGGGTGGGTCTTAATCCTCTTACTGGACTCCTTTATAAATAGATTGAATATGGAGTGAGAAACAGAGAGAAACCCACAGAAATACAGAGAGGAAGCCACTAGAGCAACAAGCAGAAATCAATGGAACCTGGGAAAGAGACGGTCTCAGGAGCAGAGGAAGCCAGAGGAAGCCAGAAACTGAAACAACGAGAACTGGAGGAGAAGTGAGATGCGGCCATTGTGCCCTGCCACGTGACAGGAGTCCAAGATTGCCAGCAACTGGTTCTTTAGGAGAAAATCGTTGTCTGATGAAGCCTTCATTTGGACATTTACATGGCTTCATAACTGTAAGCTTATAAGTTAATAAATGCCCATTGTAAAAGCCAAAAGCAAAGCAAAGAGAAGAGAAGAAAATAGGTCCTTTTTCACCATCTGCTAAGTTCTTACTCATTGTATTTTAAGAATTATTGGACAATTCTGAATTATCAATAATTTTTATATTTATCTCCTCTTTCTGTCCCTCTCATCACTCTACAAAGTAAATTGGGCACCCTTCCCTTCCCGCCCATCCCTCCATAGTTACCCTTTTGTGTTCTCTATAAGCATGATCAATCACAGCTGCTTCTCAATAACAACAAAAAAATAGGTTCTTCCAGCTCTGTTTTTGGAAGACCTTCCTGGCTGGTATGCTCCTGGACTTCAGCAATGTTTGAAAGACTTTTGGAGGTTTTACTGTTAAAACAACCCTACTAAGATGTATAATCTAAGCTATTTATTATTAAACTGTGGTTTCAATATATATGTGGTGAGCGCATAAGGGGTACTTGATTATTTTACTTGCTAAATGACTGAGTTTGGGAAACAGTCATTTGTATATTCCCTTGGAACAAGTAAGCAAAGAGGCGCTGAGAGAAGGAATGATTTTTTTTCTAAAAATAATACTTCCAAGGCCCAAGTTAAAAATAATTATTTGGGATCTGCTTAAAGTTTTAATAATTTGCTTAGTGTTTCTCTAACTAGAGTATGCAATGATAAGCATTCATGTTTCTTAGAAGAGATTTATATATGCTTTAGAACTCCTGCTCTGACCAAGGAAATATATTTAGGTCAAAGTTGACAGCATTTCCTGAGATTTCGTGATAACTAATTAACACAGTAGCCAGAGTAATGTTTCTGAAAGCTAAATCAAATCAAATCACTCCTTGGCTCAAATCCCTTCAGTGATTTCCCACATCACTTGAAGTCCTTCTAATGGCCCATAGTGGTCTCATTATAATTATGTGCAACACCCTTGCCTGACAGCTACCTGTCTGAGCCCATCTCCTACCTTCTTCCTTCTCTTTACTCTCTCCTCCAGTCATGTGGGCTTCCTTGCTATTCCTTGAACATGCCAAGCTTGTTCCTGACTCAGGAGCTTTGCATTCAGTTTCTCTACCTGAAATACTCTTTCCCCAGTTATCCAAACTGCCCACGCCCTCATTTCCTCAGATGCCTGCTAACATGTCATCTTACCATTCTCACTATACATTTACTTTTTTTTTGTTTAAGGTTTTCCCTCCACTAAAATGTAGCTCCATGGGAGCAAGGACTTTGGTTCAGTGTTGCACTGCAGCACTTGGAACAGGGCACATAATAGGCACTCAAGAAATACTTGCTGGATGAATGGATGGATGGATGGATGGATGGATGCTTACTGTCTACAAAGAATGATAGATACAAAAATATATGAAGAAAGGTCACAGCCTTTAATGACCCTGAAACCAATCAGATGAAACAGACATG
Source organism: Cabassous unicinctus (assembly GCA_029593785.1). Taxonomy (NCBI): domain Eukaryota; kingdom Metazoa; phylum Chordata; class Mammalia; order Cingulata; family Chlamyphoridae; genus Cabassous; species Cabassous unicinctus. The sequence goes on from JAQZBX010020359.1 coordinate 17,544, forward strand.
CACATGTATAACTGGAAGACAAGAACCAAAGGAGATCATTGCAACATGAAGTAGAACCCAAGGGCTGGACTCAAAAGCCTGTTGAGATGGCCTCAAAGTTTTCAGCAAACTCATAGAGATTATCTTCTTAAATTTAGAAAGAAAAAGCACGATTAATGATTTGGAATGTGAAGGCTAAGACTGGAAGAGTTATTGTGGGATATGTAATCAGAGGTCATAATGAGAAGAATAATGAAATTGACAGAATGCAAGATATGGCCATTGATGGTACCTTAGGAAACTGCTTCTACAAGCAGACTTTGCATAAATAAAAGCAAAATTCTTCATCAATTTATTCAGGGCCTCTGATACTGGATAGAAAATAAAGTAGATATTTTGAGAAGTCAAAATCATAAATGAAAATCAGATGTGATTGAGAATGGCAGAATTTAAAAACTATTTTTTCCATAATCTTATAAAATAATCAATGACTTCCTTTTCAGTTGAATTTTTTTTTTAAAAGTTGATAATGTGAACTTAATGGAAAGTTCCTGACACAATTTTTACTCCCTGCCAATAAGCCAGTTTCATCAATAATTTCATCTTGGAAATAAACTCCTCTAGGGCAAGAAAGACGGAGATATTCTGGGAAAATACAAAGAGGAAATAATTTTCAATTTTCTCAACCTCAGAATTCATTGTGTTCTGCTAAACGAGTAGGAAAGGCTTCCAGTTCAATTCACTCAGACCATTGAAATATTTAGCTACACTTCCCAACCTGCTATTCCTCCTCGAAAGACAGAATGCTTTTCAACGTCTCAACATTTCTTGAATCTCTTCCCATAGCACAGGAATGTGCACACTGGCCGTTAAAGGAAGGGGCACATCCTCCATAAGGACTACTGAGCAATTGGCTCATGGAAAGTTTTGAAACTTGTAGTAGAACACAGTGGATTGTGAGAAGTATACATTTCTGTGCCATTCTCATGACGTCTGATGTCCATGTTATGCCAAGATCCAAGTGGTCTTGACTGTCATTTTCTCTATCAGAAGAAAAGGGACATTTCTCTGGATGCTTGGGCATTCTCTGATAGGTGGAAGGGAATGCAACTCTTAGTATTCCTGAATATTTGACACAATGATGACCTTCTAGAATGAAAAGGGGCATTGTTGGTAGTAGAACAGCTGGAGGGGGTGAGTTACAAGAAAATACTGAAAGAACCGATGTATGTCCAACTGATGACGCAAAGGGGTGAAAGCAGCAGGGAAGCTGGGCATTATGTATAACTGTTTGAAGGGTTACTACCAGGAAGGAGCAGAATGGTATACATTTGTGTCAAAGAGGGTATGGGTTGATTCGATCAAAAATAGGACTTAGGTTGGAGCATTTATTAATGTTGAATCCAACTGAATCCCCATCAACCAAAAATTATATTTTAAGGATCTAAGTTGTAAAAAAAGCTATATGTACAGGGAGTGTGGGAATGATCTTCCAGAAGAAAGCTATGAGTCTTATATTCAAATCAAAAGGCAAAAGGAAAATGAAAGAATGGGGAAAAAAGTTAGCCCTGGCATATCCACAGTCATTTATATTTCTTGTATCCTTTTTTTTAAAGAAAGTGTGAGGATTTTCTTTGCGATGTGGAAGCTCTTCCTCTTATTTTTTTCTTTATTAGAGATGTGGGTTTACAGAACAATCATGCATGAAATACAGAATTCCCATATATCACACTACCACCAACACCTTGCATTGGTGTGGAACATTTGTTACAGTTGATGATAGCACATATTTATAATTAATTAATTAATTAGAGTCCATGGTTTAACTTAGGGTTCACTGTTTGGGTAGTGTGGTTTCATGGATTTAAAAAAAAAATTATTCTGTTACCATATATATAATCCAACATTCCTCCATTTAATCATATTCAGATATATATTTCAGTGCTGTTAATTTTATTCACAATGTTGCGTTACCATCACCACCATCCATTACCAAACATTTCCATCGTTTCAAATAGGAACATTTTAAGCCTTAACTTCCCATTCCCTATCCCCTGGTAACCTATGAATGTACTTATTCTAATCGTTTCAAATCAGTGAGATCACACAATATTTGTCCTTTTGTGTCTGCGTGATGTGCAACCCAAAAAACTTTCTTAAGTTATCTTAACCCCAACTTCCACTTTTATCAAGTTAGAACAGTAGGCCTTGTCTGGTAGAATTGTGAGGATTAAATAAAATTATATAGGTGAAGATTCTAGCATGGCACTTAAATCACAGGAAACAGCCAGTAGATGGTAGCTACATAATTATTAATAGTGAAGGAGGGAACAGAAAGTAAATGCACAACTCCCCAATTATGCCCCTTCTAAATCTACACAGCAAGGTAGAAGGGCAAAATGGAAAATGCCATGTTTATAAGAAGCTGCTATGACTTAAGACCTGTATACTTTGTGAAACTCTCACTGCCTAAGACCAGTGGTGAGATCCTGAAAGCACTGTAATGTCATCTTTTCTCAAAAACTTTAATCAGCATAAAAGGTAAGCTCTACTGTTTCCCGTATCAGTGCCCATTGATAATTTCACTGTTTCCTAAACGTGTATATAATATATGTACATGTTGGGCCAAGCATGTTTTTCTCCAAGCGCCTTTAATAAAAGGAGAGTTATTTCCCTTTATGTATCAGCAGAACCCTAGAAGTGCCAAAAAATTTGAGAGCAAGAATGGCTATCCCAAAGGGGTAAAGCCTGCATTTAAGTGTTTATTTATTAGGGAGCAGTTGTGGCTCAAGCAGTTGGGTGCCTGCCTCCCACATGGGAGGACCCAGGTTTGGTTCCTGGTGCCTCCTAAAGAAGACGAGCAGATACAGTGAGCAGACAGCTGAGAGAGCCCTTGGTTGGGGGCGGGGAGGGGATGTTTATTTGTCACCTGCTATGGGCTATACTTGGCAAATGATGCCAAGCAAACTCATTGAGAATGTCAAGTCAATACACAGCTGCACCTAATTTACACCATCAGAGTGTGGGGGATCCTTGAGGAAAAACAAAGAACACTTTTAGGCACAGATATGATTACATATAATTAGGACATTTTGGAAGCACATTTCAGTAAGTGGCCTGATTAATTTTCATAACACTATACTTTCTGCCCCAAATTAAGAGAGATTTCTAAAATTTGTGCCATTGTGCCACTAATTCAGGCTATTTGGCAATGCCTTCCTTGAGTACAGTATTTGGTTATATTATGTTCTATAACCTTTATTTACTTCTGGGCCAATGCATTATTTTTTCCCTCTTTCCAACTTCTTTGTCCATGGATTTCTAAACTTTGTTTTTTATGTTAGCTATATATATAATATTTACTATGCAATTTTTCTTTATATTAGAAATATTTAAGAAAATAGACTTTGCAGTCAAATAGTTTTTTGCTTATCCATCCTTATTATTTAATTTCTGAATTGCATTTTATACTCTTGAGACAAAAAGTCAACTTCCCATATTCTTCTCTTAAGGGCTCTTAAGTCTTAGGGGTCTTGAGATAGTATTTTCTGTTCAGAATTCATGCTCCTCATTGTGATCTTACTAAAAACCGTTAAGCAGAAATGGTCACCCAAGTGCAGCAGAATGTTACTTGGTAGTTGACAGTGTTCAATACCTTTTTAAAAAAGAATCACTGAGAATACATTCAGAGGAGCTTTTGTCTGCGAGTAGTAGCAGTACTAGTGATTTTCAGGAACATAAACCTTTGTAAGGCCGGGAGTAATTCTCTTACTATCTACATTTGCTCCCCATGTGATTTAATACTGTCCTAGTATTTAAATACCAAGTGCAAGTTGATGATCCAAATATATGTAGTCTAGACAGCTCTCCTAGATTCTAGACTTCTGTACCGGCTGCCTGATTGGCATCTCTGTTGAAGATCTAATGGACACCTCAAACTAACAAGCCCCAAATACAACTTTTGATTCTTAACAACCATCTCCCCCCACCACATTAATACAACTAGTTTCATTGTTTTTCCCCAATTTTGTTAAATTGCGTCACTCTTCTCTTAGTTGTCCAGGTTAAAAGCCAGGTAGCATCCTAGATTTTCTTATTTCCTTCCCTTTCATGGTCAAACCATCTGCTGGATGGGTTTTCTTCCTCATTATGTCCCATATACACCCATCTCTGTCCAATTCCAATGTCACCACCATAGCCAAAGCTCCCTCATGTCTTGCAATAGCTTTCTCTCTCTTTGCTTCTGCTCTTGGCCCATATAATTTTTTTTCCTACCAAGTAGCCAGAGCCATATTTTAAGAAGTACTAATCAGAACGCGTCTACTTTTAGCCATAAGCTAATAGTTTGTATGAGAATATCAGCCTAATTTTCCCGCCATTCTGCCAAGAACAGCTAAGAAAGCTGGATAAAATGCATTAAAATACGACAGTGATAACGTGAAGCAAGTGTTTGAGGGCAACAAAGAGCAGCCCAGGGAGGAAGTGAGGACCTGAATTTCCAGAAGGAAGGGAGGTGGCCTCAGGGGAGCCTCACTTTTACCTTTGCTTTCTCATCCAGGCAATTTAGCAATTTGAAACACAGAGATTAGAGGCCAAATAGAAACCAGTGTCCAGGAGCTCATGGCACCCTTGCTGTTAGAAGGACACAACTGGAAGTTTAAGGATAACAAAGAGATTCGGACTTGAGCAGGAAAAGATAAATGCAGAGCTATATGCCCTAAATTCTGGGTGCCTTTTTCCCCTGAGACATTTGGTGAGTGCTAAGCTATGCTTGAAAGATTTCAGGAAACCTATGTGATACAGGCGCTGGGGGGCTAAAGGTATGAGCAGTGTTGTAGTGCTGGGAATACAGAGGTTAGAATTCAGGGCCCCCAAAAGAGAGGGCTTGGTTAATGCCTCAGGGTTTCAGGTGAGATTCCAGAAGCTGTATGCCCTAGGTATGGAGGCTATGCCTTAGAAATAAGGGTAATTTGAAAATTGACCAGTCCTAATAGTACATAAAACCTAACCTTAAAAACAAAACAAACAACCAGACCTAACCTTAAATGGATCAAGGTGGCCTGCCAGACCTCTACCTGCTAGAAGAAAATTAAATCTTTTATAGAGAAAGGAAATATATGCCAGGACTCCTACAATTTTCACAATCAATGCCAAGCATTCCGTTAAAAACTACCAGGCTGACAAAGAAACAAACAAATGAAACAAAACAATAAATTAATAAATCCCCATTGTGAAAGCTAACTCCTTTTTAGTATATTGCTTCCGGCAGATTTTAGCAAACTAAAACAGGTGTGTTTATATAATGGGATATTTTACCACAAGGAAAATACCCAAATACTGCTTCATGTAACCACATGGATAAAGGTCACAGATGTAATGATGAATATAAGAAATTACACAAATTTCCCAGCTCTATCATTACATTTATATAAAGTAATAATAGGCAAGCAAATCTATTTTAAAGAGTGGTTATCTTTTCATGAGAAAGGGATAGATTATTGACTGGTGAGGGAGGCTTCTGGAGAACTGCTGATGTTTTACACCTTGAACAAGGTGATGGAGCTATGATAAAGACTGCTCAAAATTCATCAAGTTACACATGATACACTTAAGATGAATATACTTTACTGTTTGATTTAATTTAAAAATTAAAGCACAAAACAACCCAATAAAAATCAGATCATTTAGTTACTCCTGTTCAAAACTATCTTAAAAATTTCCATTAAAAATTTAGAGTAAAATTCAGACTCCTTAGTTTGTCTGACAAGACCCTACATGATCTGGTTCATTAGTAATTCTTCAAACTTCTTTCATATCACTTTCCCCCATTACTCACCATACCTCAGCCGGAGATCTTTTCCAAGTCAACACCTTTGTCCCCACTTTCACTTATGTCTGGAATTTTCTTCCCGTAGTTTTACACGCCCAACTTCTCAAACTTTTGGGTCTCAGCTCAAATGTCATTTCACCACAGAGACCTTCCTTGACCATTCTATCTAAAATTTCTTTCTATTATCTATTTTAGTGGCATGTAAGTTCTGTCACATTGGGGCCTTTGATTTCTTCACAGTTGCATTTCCAATACCAGGTGAAGTTCTGGTATGTAGAAAAGAAGCAATAAATATTTGTTGAATGCACAAACCATTCTACTTTATTCTCTGTGTGTCCTAGACCTCAATCTCCAATACGTTCTTTCTTTATTTGTAATAAGGTTTTTTATATCTTTCCTCCAGCTAGAATGCAAGGAACCTTCTATTTGTGCAGGAACCTTGCTTGATTTTTAATTGCTGTATCTCCAATGCTTAGCACAGAGGGCAGCACATAGTATCTTCTGAACCTATATTTTGAATGAAAGAATGAGTGCATGGATGCATTATATGACTAAGTTATGCCAAGGAAATACAGATTAAATCGTTTAAAAGACTAGCTTAAACTAAAATTTGTTCTACACCGTAGTTTTATAGCCAGCTCTTTGCACTGTGATAAGATCCAGAGATGGAATTACCTGAGGATGTTAAGTTCAAAATTCAGTGGGAGTAGAACTGATTAAGAGCACACTTTATAGCTGTTTTCAACCAGATACTACATGAAATTCAGGCATGCAGAGGGAGGGTTTCTTTTAGAAAGTCATGAGTCCTCAGAGAACTACTGTTAAGAACCAAATGAGCAGAAATGCTTCAAGTAGAAAACTGTCATGGCAGTAGAGGACAATTCCAGTACTTCATACACACTTGGAGAATTCAAAATTCCTGAACGGAAAGAAAGATTTCTTATGCTGGGTAACAGAGTGGAGTTGTGTTTCTTTTCTCATCTCTGAAAATATAATTACAGCAAAACTCTTTTTGATGCTTGGCCAGGGTATCTGTTCAATGTCAGAAACTCTCATTGCATGTGGCATGCCCATGCAAGCTGGCAGGGGCACTGTAAAAATCTGTCACCAATGCTTGCATTCCACTTCAGAAATTCTGCTCAGCTTGCCTCCTACCCAGCCCACCTCACTCATCAGTTCTCCCAGTTTCTTTGCCCCATTTGGTGCCATCACCTATGCTTTCCATCAAATCCCCATGGATTGATAACAGAGTGTGGTACTGTTTATCCTCTTCTGACTTTGTTCTCCTTCAGAACACTGACCTATGGTATTTGCCCAAAGGCTACATGCCTTGCTCTACTGGAAGAGTCAATCAATCCTTTATCTTGTCCTGCCTTCTCCTTTAGGATGTCATCCCACAGGGGCCAGCCTGTTGCTTATTCTGTTTAATAGGAGAGGGGCTGTGGCAATGCTTTCCTATGCATTTTACATTTAGGTAAATGCATTCTATGAACTTCTTTGCTAGAATCATGACAAGTGAGCATTAGATTATCACCCAGTTTTAGGCAATTCCTAGGTCTGCCAGTGAGTGAGAACTAGGTAAAACCTTTGGTTATGATTCAAAGAATCCCATTTTAAACATTCAAACTGGTTATTTATTATGAGCACACCTCACAGTAAATTCCATCACATTGGATTCTTTCCCTTTGCACGTGATGAAGAGTTCCTAAGCAACCACACATGAAAAAGATTTGAGAAGGTTAGGAATGAGAAGAGGAGAAGGAGCAGTCACCAAATAAGCACATAGCTGGGGCCTCTGTGAAATCCCCTGAACACAGAACCTTCAAGATGTGCCCAGAAAAAAAGTTCTAAGCTGTGCTCCCACCTTTAGGAGTCGTCTGTGCAGGTTATCATGGCTAAAGCTCTGAAAAACCTTTGTAGCAAATGAACTTATATTTTTGGATGAATCCAACATTTCCCAAACACATTTGGCCAAGGGATCAGTTATTTTCACGTAATGTATCAAAGCCACTGAGAACTAGTCTCCAAAGAACACGTTTGGACAATCACTGCCATAAGGTAAGAACTTGCTTCTGATTTCTGATCCTGTGTCCTGGCAGCCTAAATGTGATGCCCCTGTCCACCTCGTCTTTCCCGACTTAATCTCGGAGGCTGTAATTTTCAGACTTTTTAGTGCAAAAAGAGAGGTGTCATCCTAAACAATCATTTATGTGTCCCCCTATGTGCTTTTAGTTTCCAGATCCTTATACTAATTTACATTAACCCTTGTATGACACTGTATGAAGTGGTCATAAAATCAGGCATATATAGACAGAGGATTTCAGATGGATTGCTGATCTAGAGTATGAGAACACATCTACACATAAACTCTATGGCATAAGATAATGGTCTCAATTTATTTTATCCAAGACTACAGGTACTTACTGGGATGGGCTATATAAGGTGAGAGCAAAATGCAGCATATTTCATCAAAGCTTTCCTTGGCTCCCACTGTCCATTATCAGAAATAATGGCCCTTCAAGCTGGGGCCCCAAATGAGCTGGAAGACTAAATGTTTGTAATTTTACACTTCTCAGAATGAACTTGCCATAAGAACCAATAAGCTTCTGCTTAAGGGAATATTTGCCAACATGAGTTTTTCCTGGTTCTTGAACCTAATCAATATTAGCAAAGGGAAGAAATTAGAGTCAGTGTCTTGGAGGAACTGAGCAAATATCTACTTTTAGGTCAGAAAGCCTGTTTTTTTTATAGGCTCCCCTGATGGACATATTACTATTTTATCTGGGTGGTTCTGTTCGATCCATGAATTATAATAACAAATCTTTTTGCTTATTGACGACTTCCTGAAACTTGGTGGAAGGTCACATATCCAACTACCTTGGTCATTTATTTAGATTTTTTTATAACTGGGCATCAATTAATTGATTTATTTGCCTGCAAGACTTTCCCCAGCACTCTTCCTATTACTTGTATTCTTTAAGTCCACTAATGGATTGATCTTTACAAACTCAACTGGCTACAAATGAGAATAATTATTTGATTCTATTTGAGGCTCAAAGTGTTACCAGTTGCCTGTAGGGACCTCTTCAAGGTAATTCTTTTATTAGCACCTCTAGACTTCTTTGAAAGTCTTCCCACAAACAAACAAACAACAAACAAACAAATGTAATAACAAGGTTTCTCAAGGGTGTCTTGCATTCTCCACAAGATTTGGAGTTAATGTCATCTTGCATTGTCTTGCACAAAATTTGGAATGAGCCAATCTTCAAGAAGCTCTTTTGGATACTATAAGAACATATGAGAGAGAAAATTCTGGATGCTCTGAGTGCACAGCATGCAATGGAGGTTATACAGAGTGATAGAGAAGCTAATAGCCACTTTTATAATAAAGCAGAGAGCCTACTTTCTAAAAAAGGTCATAGTTTTTGGTTAACATTTCCATTTACCTCTCTCTTTACTGAGATACATTTATCCAATCTTTCCTCTTTTATTTTGAGCTATTCTTTTTTCTTTGTTTCCTAACTTTGATGTACCATGATTTAAAATGTAATTAGGACATTTATATTCATTAAAAGTTTGCCCCAACATCTAGAATCCTTTATTTTTTCTCATTGGGCTGTAGCTCAAGGATCCTGGAATGAGCTATAAATACTGGCCCAAATATTCCTTATCAATGTCATTTAAGTATCATAGGTCTGAAAAGAGAAAACAATGTCAGTCTTTTCCAGGGGGCCATAAATAATTCCCAGGTTTTGATACCTTGTGTTTCCCATAGAATCTCATAATTAACAGGAAATAGTCAAATGCAAACTTTATATACATTGCTTTATACGGCATTGACTTCCCTTAATTTTATTATTTCCTTTATTCTTTCTTTTGGTTTGATTGGTTGTTCCTTTTTGAGATTCATGAAACAGAAGTTTAGATTATTTTTCAGCCTTTTTTTTCCTGATATATGTATTATAGCTATAAATTTCTCTTTACCACTGTTTAGCTGCAACCAACAAATTTTGATTATGTTTTCAATGGCATTATTTAGGGTAAATTGATATGAAATAAACTGCACCAACTACTACAAATACTCTCAGAAAAATAAGAATAAAAGGAATCTTCCTAAAGTTCTTTTAAAACTGACAGTGAATATTATACTTAATGGTGAATTACTGAAAGCTTTTCCCTTTAGATTGGGAATGAGACAAAGATGGATGTTCTCCTGGTGCAATAAGGTAAAGAAAAATAAAGTGTGGATTAAACTTGCCTGAAATGGGATAGAGCACAGAGCAGAAGCGGCAGCAGTGGCGTTTTTCAAAGGCGATTTCCCTGATACCACAGCTCCTAGTGAGGTACATGGCATCCAGTAGCTTTTCATCTTGCATCTGGAAAGCTTAATCTTGTTATGGTCACAAATTTGTCCTCAGAGTTAAATATTGCCATTCTGAAATTACTTTTTTTAAAAGAAGATGCTATGTCCTTTGGTTTACAGATTTTTCCTCATTCTTGAAACAAAGTCAATGTGAGAAAATCTATTTCCTCAGCTAGGAGAGGAAACTATACCCTTTTACCTAGTCTCTCTGAATAAAATCTCAGCTCCTTGCAAAAGCCAGAGTCCCTTGGAGGCTTAACTCATTAGTCAATGAATTTGAGGAGTGGTTAATTCAGGTGAATTTGAGACAAAACACTAATTTTATGAATGTTATCTTTAGTGTTGCTTGCCTACCTTTCCTAGCAAATTGCTCATATGCTTATTTGCATTGTATATATAGACCTGAATTTAAATGCCTCTTACCAGAATGTATTTTTGGATATAAAAATAAATTCCACTTTTAAAAAAATGTCATAAAATTGGTTGGATGGAAATGTAATTTTTCAAGCTCTTTATTACTCTTTATTTAACTGTGCTCACAAGTTTCTTAGGAAAGAAATTCGAGTTTTGAAGATTGTTCCATGCAAAACAGGATTTAGTAGCATTTTCCTTCCCACTTAACTTGATATATCACAGCTCTACATCAGTGTGCTGCCATCTTGCAAAACAATTGCAAAGAGCCATTTCTCAAACCATACCAGAAACTATGTACTCTTCAAAGGAAAATAATAATAAAAAGAAATCCAAAGCTGAAATACTATGCTGTTCCCTGTATTTTCTTTAATTTCTTGGTTTTTTTTTTTTTTCATTGCAAATTTTCATGTCAAATATGCTAAATGAATACAGGAGTGAGCCCTGGAAAAGAAAAAGTTATACTTTTAATGGCTAAAAGGAAAATTAAACCAAATACAAGTGAGGAATTTAAAGACAGTTTTGGTAATTTTACCAATTTTTATTTTAGATGGAATGAAATTGAAAATGGTGAAAACTGCATTTCAAGCTAGAATTCTCATAGAATTCTAGGATCGTCTAATTCACCATTTTATTAACAAGTTTAAGATATGTTATTGAACTACTTGCGGTAAAAATGAAAAACACTATTTAGAGAGCTCCGGCTGTAAGAGGTTTTGGTATTTTGTGCTCTTAAAGAAGAGTGCAGGGGGCGGATGTGGCTCAAATGGTTGGGGGTCCGTTTGCCATATGGAGGGACCTAGGTTCGATCCCTGGGACCTCCTGGTAAAATTTAAAAATAATAATAATAATAATAAAGAAGTGTGCAGAATTGCCATGGCTTATTATAGTTTCTTACCATTTTTCAGTTCTTTTATTTCTCAGTGGGAAGAAACATTAATTTAGGAAATTTTTGCCTACATCTACCAAAAACAAGTAACATTTTGAGGAAGGTGTTGAAATGCAGAGAAATAGGTATCACTATAATAAAGATGTGGAGATGCATTCTTTACAATATGAATAAACAATTACATTTCAGACAGTTAAAGTGCAAACCTAGAGCACTCTATTTCACACTGTGTCAAGAGATTACCATATGCAGAAAAATAAATGTGTAGCCACCCCTCCACCCCCTCAAATAACAGCAGCTTCTTTCATCCTCTCTAGTTTGCACAATCCAAGGAAGCAAAATATTTTCCACTTTATAAAAATCTCAAAACCACCAGGGGACATGTCCTGGCCTTCTCAATTTTGGAGCAGAGAAGGATTCAACTAACCACATGGAAAAAGCATAAGGAGACTAGATTTTTCCGGGCCATAATTCAGCAAGAGATAGGGTCCCCTTTCCTGCACCAGAACTCTTAAGACGTGCCTAGTAACTTTACATATTTCCACGTTTATGAAATTGGATAAAGGAGGAAGGTAAAGAGGGATATATCTCTGCACATGCAAAATCCTGCTACAGTAGTGATCATGTTTTGTTTTTTTTCCCGTTTATTTCCCTTAAAATATCACTAACATGATTTTGTTTGGACTGAGAGAAATAACATAAAACAGCTTTTCTTGGTATGCCCAATTTCTTTGGATAAGAACTGTGGTGGTTTGAAGCTGTATGTACCCCAGAAAAGCATGTTCTTAAAATTAATCTACTCCTGTGGGTGTGGACCCATTGTAAGTAGGACCTTTTGATGAGGCTATTTCAGTTCAGGTGTGACCCACCTCATTCAGGATGGGTCTTAATCTTATTACTGGAGTCCTTTATAAACAGAATGAATAGAGAGAGAGATAAGAGAAAGCCACTGAAGCAAGAAGCTGAAATCAACAGAACTTGGAAGAGAAGGGAGAGACCAGTAGACACATGACAGAGAAGCCCAGGATAGCCGGCAGCCGGTCTTTGGGATGAAAGCATCGCCTTGATGATGCCTTGATTTGGACGTTTTCTGGGCTTCACACTGTAAGCTGATAAATTCCCATTGGTTAACCAAACTATTTCATGGTATCTGTTTCAGCAGCCTAGAAAACTAGTAAGGTAGAATTCTGACTTTCCCTTCATTCCCTTCTGCTGTCATTTTTCTTAGAGCGATAAATACTACAAATATTAGGAAATAGGTCGGCATGCATTGCAAGGAGACCAGCAGTGACTCATTATATCTATGAGGTGAAGTTCAAGGAGCAGGTGGTGAAAGATATCTGGCAAATAGCGTGGTTAATGTTGTTTGCAATGCACAAAGCAAGCTAAAAATTATGAAGAATCAACTATGAGACTACTAACTGCTTACCTTATTTTCTCTCCTAAGTTTAAGAAGAGATTTTAACCATTATATTAAAGGACAGAGAGTGAGACTAAGAGAAGTTCAGTAATTCTTGCTGTGACAACATTATTTGTAACAAATTAGCTTGTTTATGAATAATTAAGGTATTATTTGGGACCTATAATGAAAAAGACTAAAAAAATGTAAAAAAGCAAAATATTTTTACAGCTAAAAATATTTGAGGCACAGAAGGAGAATATGGTTTTAGATGTTCTCCAAAATGAAGATAATTATTTCAGAAACGATTTGAAATTATTAATAAATTATGAGACCATATATCACATAAAAAGATGTTGAGATGAAAATTGGAGCTCGATGATAAAAGGGAATTTTGGAATAAAACGAAAATTGGTCATCTGAATTATAACAGATATTGAAGGAAGTAAGGGCATAATTAATGATGCTGAAAGCAAATCAATGACGTGGAGGAAAAACTTGAACAGTTCTCTCAGACTGAAAAGAAGGACAAAGAAATGAAGACTTGGCAGCAGTAGATGTTAGATATGGAGGATGGCAAATATTAAGTTAGTGCATACGGAGCCACTCATGGCAAGTGATGAGATGAAGGACAACCCAAAGCCATAATCAAGCGTATAAATAGAAGACATGTTCCTGGATGGAAGAAATAACTTCTTTGGAAAAATGAATAAAAGAATACTTACAGCAAAACTTATCCTAGCAAAAACTTTAAACATGAAGAGAAAAATGTTTTCAACATTCTGATAGAAAACAAACTAACTAAAAACAGATTACAAAAATCTGGCTGACCTCTCTGCAACAATAAATTCTGAGAGATAAAAGAGCAACGTTCTCAGATGATGAGACAAAAATATTCTGACTGTTGAGCTGCATACCCAGCCAAGTTGTTCAGGTGTGAAGACAATGGAAAGATTTTATAAGACATGTAAGACTCAGAAAGCAAATTACTAGAATATTTTCCTTAAATAGAAATTCCTTGAAGAGATACTTTTAGCTCATCAATGATTTAACTAAAATGGAAGGTATTTGAACTGGTAAATTACTTTAGAAAATGGCTTGGGAGAAACTGCTTATGCAGAATATATATACCTATCTTTTGACTAGCACTTCCAGTTCCAATAACTACCCAATAGCAATGCATAAGCATGTTTACCTAAAAATATATATACGATATTTATGTTCTTGGCCAGGATAGGGTAACTGGTACCAGTTTTGCCCTCCTGTTTTAAACAACTATAAAACTGTACAAACACATGAGACAATTGTTTAGAGCATTGAACGATAGGCAGTGCAAGAATATGATCCTTTAGAGAAGGGAAATACAAAGAGAGCATCATGTTTATCCTGGCTTTCTGCTTGGGATATTTTTCTGGGCAGTGAAACAGGGCTATGAAACCCAAGCAAAAGATAGTAGTCTCACTGAGCTGAGGAGGCAGAGTTAGAGGAATATAGGGCTGCTAAAAAAAAAAAAAAAAGACTGGAATTTGTAGGACACAGTGTTACATATATAAAGAGTTCTTACAAATCAATAAGGAAATGATACAGCTTCTCATGAAGGCAGTAGTAAATGGAAAAGGCAATAAAATATTTTTAAAAATTAACATAACAACTCAATTTTAAAAATGAAGATAAAAATGAGATTATTTTGACTATCAAATAAGCCTATAGATTAAGTAGACTGTTTAGTCCAGATTTTAGATAACAGTAATGCATAACTTTTCATCTAAAATCTTCATATCTAGAAAATATTTCTAAATAACAAAACAAGGTAGATAGATACTTGCAAAGATATAACTACAAGGATATTTCATCATTTTCTTTAAAAATTGTTTTCACTGCTTAGTGAAAAATTGAAAACAACCTCAATAGGGAATTACTTAAATAATTTATGACAAAACTATACTGTGTAATATTAGTCTGTATTAAATGACAGTGTGACATTTTGTTTATTGACCAGAAAAGAATTATCTTACAAAAGAGTAAACAGAATATAATTCCATTTTCAGAACAGTGGGGGAAAAAAAGACAGAGTTTTTGCTTATAGTAAATTTATGTGTTATGACAAGTGACTGGGTAAAAGATGACTTTCTTTAAATATGATTTAATTATATCTTAAATATTTCCTTTTTGAAAATATATTATGTATTTTTCATAAAAGAGAAAATGCACTTTAAGTCTGTAAGACAAGTGCAGTAAGAATTTTAAACTTAGTTGATTGCTCATGCTTTCACTTGAACAATTAATATATAGTAAATTAATTGATCAAAATATTGATAAGTGGAAAATTACCCTAGTGTACTAATAGAAGCTTACCTATAAAATTTGAACAGGTGCAGCCAGAGCATTCAGAGGACAATTTTATATGCTTTTAATGCTTTTAATATTAAATGTTAAGAGTTGAAAACAGGTTACGCCACCCCAGTTGATGCTTCATGGGGAAGACAAGTCACCCAGGTGATCCCTTCCTGAATTCACAGTCCACAAAATCTTTTTTTTTTTTTAATACTAAACTTTATTTCAACTTCAAAAATAAAATAGCAGACAAAAGGCAGCTTAACAAGTTTGGAAGCGTTACTTTAACAAATTCTGTCCAGGCACATTTATCTTATTTA
>JAQZBX010020360.1:0-20420 GCA_029593785.1 Cabassous unicinctus
TTAAAAAAAAAAAAAAAAAAGAACAAAGTTGGAAGACTCTCACTTCTTGACTTTAAAGCACATTACCTAGCAATAGTGGTAAAAAACAGCATGGTACTGGCATAAAAACAGACACATTGACCTATGGAACCTAACTGAGAACTCAGAAATAGACCTTCACATCTACAGTCAAGTGATTTTTGACAAGCCTGTCTAGCCCTCCCAACTGGGCCAGAACAGTCCATTTAATAAATGTTGCTGGGAGAACTGGATAGCCATATCCAAAAGAAAGAAAGAAGACCCCTATCTCACACCTTATACAAAAATTAATTCAAAATGGATCAAGGACCTAAATATAAAAGCAACAACCATAAAACTCCCAGAAGAAAATGTAGGAAAACATCCTCAAGGTCATGTGGTAGGCTGTAGCTTCTTAAACCTTACACCTAAAGTATGAGCAGCAAAAGAAAAAATAGATGACTGGGACCTCCTCAAAATTCAACACTTTTGCACCTCAAAGGACTTTGTCAAAAGGGTGAAAAGGCAGCCAACTCAATGGGAGAAAATATTTGGCAATCACATATCTGATAAGGGTTAAATATCCATGATATCCAAAGAGATCATACAGCTCAACAATAAAAAGACTAACTACACAATTAAAAAATGGGCAAAAGACTTAAAAAGACAACTGTCCAAAGAAGAAATACAAATGGCAAAGAAACACATGAAAAAACGTTCAACATCACTAGCAATTAGGAAAATGCAAATCGAAATTACAAAGAGATATCATTTCATACCTATTAGACTGGCCGCTATTAAAAAGTCGGAAAAGTGTATGTTGAAGAGGATGTGGAGAGATACGAACACTTATTCACTGTTGGTGGGAATGTAGAATGGTACAGCCACTGTGGAAGACTATTTGGCAGTTCCTAAGGAAGTTGAATATAGACTTGCCCTGTGACTCGGCAATACCATTACTAGGTATATACCCAGAAGAACTAAGAGCACAGACACGAATAGACATCTGCACACCAATGTCCATAGTGGTATTATTCATGAAGCCAAAGCTGGAAACAACCCAGGTGTCCATCAACTGATGAATGGATAAAAAATTGTGGTGTATATACACAATGGAATATTATGCAGCAGTAAGAAGAAATGAAGTTGTGAGGCATATGACAACATGGATGAACCTGGAGGACATTATGTTGAGTGAAGCAAGTCAGACACAAAAAGACAAATACTGTATGATTGTGCTATCATGAACTAAATATATTGTGCAAACTCATGGAATTAGTAATTAGAATAATGGTCACCAGAAAATAGGAGGGTAAAGAATGGAAAGCTAAGGACTAAAATTTGACAACATTGACTGGAGGATAATCATTATTCTCTATTACTTTTTTGCATGTACACTTGAAATATTTCATGAAAAATGGATTATAGATTCCTTTAGACATTATTTTTTAGTATTTAAGACAAAGAATCTGGTTCAATCCTAATTCCCATGCTACGGCAAGTTAATTTACTGACATTTGCTTCAGTTTCCTGTGGGTTTATAAGAGCACCAGCCTTGTAGGGTTATAGTGAGAATTAAAAATGACTTAACATGATTGTACACTTTCAATGGATTATCTGAACTAAAACTGTGTCAAAAATGAATTAATATGTTTAAAGCAATTAAAACCATGCTTGCTAATCTAGTAAACCAGCTGTTCTCTGTTCTCCTTTTGTTCTATATTAGTACAACATAGTAGGCCATATGAGAATGTATAAATATTTTAGGGGGATAATTCAATCTGCATTTTTTGCATTTATTGGATGTAGCTTTTACTGTGTTACTTGTATAAAATTGCCTTTTTAAAGCTAAATCCCTTCTAGAAAACATATTATAGGATATGTTTTCCTATATACTAAGAGGTTAGAATTTAATTTTTAAGTATTGTACTTAATATGAAGTAAGAACTTACATTGAAGTAAGAAGTAATGAAATATTTAAAATGTAATGTTAGTTCAATTAATACGTCTGAAATGTTAAATGCCTTCTTGACGAAATGCTTTCTTGAACATATGGCAAGATGTAAAGATATTCTTTGTGGCCACTAGAGGGCCCTCAACATCTGCCATTTATATATTTTTAAGCCAGGAGGATTTTTGATGGTAGAAGGAAAGCAGTTATAGTTTAATCCAATAAATAAGAAAACAGAGCCTCACTTCCATTTTCACAAAAATAATTGAAATAACAATATTTAAAGTTAATGGAAAATGAGTGCATTAGGTTAAAAGTCACCTTTCAAACAATTTTCAATATTTTTTCTCCAAAACCAGATTTTTTAATGTAGCAATGCAGTTGACTCTGAATTAATGAGTAAATAAGTAAAATTAGAGTTTAAGTTTCTTGAAAGTAAAGAACATATTTGATTCATCTTTGAATGTTACACTTCACTGACACTCTTTATGAACATAGATGGTTTTTCATTATATAATTCAAAGATTTATATTAAAATGTACATTAAGTACTTTACAAAGGTATATAATGACGTTCCATAGATGTCACTTTGCTAGACATGTAATGGGGTAGTAGTATCGGTGAAATTATATTCTCTAAGAATTTTGAATTCAAGCCCAGATGACAGACTTGTGGTATGTCAGTGGCAAGTCTACCTACCTATAAATATTTTCTCTACCAGTTTGTTGATTGTTGAAAAACCACTAGGATCTACTACCTATTAGATCTCAGATCCAGTCCTCCTTTCAAGCATTGGGCTCCCACGTTCATTCTTTCCAAAGCCCCTAGGAATTCAGTCTACTTTCCCTTTCTTGCAAATGTTTTCTAGGATAGAGTAGCTGTCATTTCTTGCTCTATGGTTTCCTTCAAACCATATTTTTTTCTTTTGAAAGTTTGCATTTGATCCCAGAGAGTTCTACATATCAATGACTACGACAGCTTCTCAATTGGCATTGCTGACTCTGTGTTTTGTTCCCCCTTTTGAGCCCATTATGTAGAGTTTCCAGATCAATCTTGCTTAAATAATAATTTTATTATGCTATGCTCAAGCCAATATATTGCCAGGTTTTTTGTTTGGTTGTTTTTTTAGTTTTTTTTAACTATTTCATTGTTTTAGTTTCCTAGGCGGCTCCAAGCAGATACTATGAAATGAGTTGGCTTAAAATAATGGGAATTTATTAGCTTACAGATTGAAGCTGTTAGAATGCCCAAATCAAGGCATCATCAAGGCCATGCTTTCTTCCTGAAGACTGGCTGCCAGTCATCCTTGGTGCCTCTGCCACATGGCAAGGCACATGGCAACATGTGCTGGTCTCTCCCTTCTCTTTTGGGTTTCATTACTTGCAGCTTCTTGCTTCTAAGGCTTTCTCTCTCTCAGTATTCTTATAAAGGACTCCAGTAAGAAGATTAATACTCATCCTGAATGAGGTGGGTCACACCTTAACTGAAGTAGCCTCATCAAAAGGTCCGACTTACAGTGGGTCCATGCCCATAGAAATGGATTAAATTTAAGAAAATGCCTTTCTAGGGTACATAGAAATCCCCACATATACCTAATAAGAGAGTTTCAAGATGTATGAAGTAAAAACTGATTGAACTGAAAGGAGAAATAGACAAATTTACAATTATATTCATATATTTCAACACCATCATCAAAATAATTGATAGAATAAATAGAAAATCAGTAAGTAGTAAGTTTCAAGTGTACATGAAACTTTTGCTAACACAGTTCATATTCTGGACCATAAAACATCTCGATACCTATAAAAGTATTAATGTCATACAAAGCATATTATCTGACTATAATGGAAATAAATTAGATGGCAGCAACAGAAATATATGAGGAAAATGTTCTAATATTTGGAAAATAAATAATACCTCATACATTCAATCAAGTCCAGTGAGGCAAGGAAAAATCAAGCATCCAGATCTGAAAGGAAGAACTAAAACTCCCTAAATTTGCAGATACTATGATTATCTATGCAAGGCTCTTCAAAGAAGTTTCCAGAATTAATAACTTAGTGTAGCAGGGTGGCAAGATACAAGATCAGTAGGAAAAAAATCACTTAAGTTTCAATATAGTAATAAAGAACAATAGGAAATTGAACTTTTAAAAAATCCCAAATACAATGGCACCAAGAATATGAAATACTTAGAGATAAATTTGCAAAACATGGAAGGACCTGTATGCTAAAATTTACAAAACTTTGTTGACAGCATTTAAAGAAGACCTAAATAAATGAAGTGATATACTGTGTTCATGAATCAGAAGATTCAGTATTTTTAAGTTACCAATTCTCCTCATATTGATCTATAAATCAATGCAGTCCCATTCAAACCCTTTTCAGTCTTTTCATAGAAATTGACTAGTTTTTTGTAAAATTCATGTGGAATTGCAAAGTACCTAGAGGAGCCAAACATCTTTGAAAGAGAAGAATAAAGTTGAAGGGCTTTCACCACCTCTCTTGAAGAGTTATCATAAAGCTGTTCAATCAAGATAATGTGGTATTGGTATGAAGATAGCTAAATAAATCAATACAATAGAATAGAAAATCCAGAAATAGGTCCACACGTATATAATCAATTCATTTCTTATAACATAGGCACTCAGTGGAAAAAGGACAGTCTTTTCAACCAATTTTTCTGAAACAATCAGATATCTATATGCAACAAAATGAGCTTCATTCCATTCCTTGCACCTTATAGAAAACTTGACTCAAAATGTCTCAGAAATTTAAATGTAAAATCTAAAAGTATAAAATAACATAGGAAAAGAACTTTGTGACCTCAAATTAGGCATAGATTTCTTAGATATAAAACCAAGTTTATGATACATAAAGAAAAGGTGAAAAATTAGACTTCTTCAAAAATTAAAATGTCTGCTCTTCAAAAGTTACTCGTAGGGAAATGGATGTGGCTCCAGTGATTGGGCTCCCATCTACCACATAGGAGGTCCAGGGTTTGCTTCCCGGGTCATCCTGGTAAAAGGCAAGCTGGCCCGCATGGCGAGCTGGCCTGAGCGGAGAGCTGTCTCACGTGGAGTGCTGGCCTGCACAGAGTGTTGGCCTGTGCAGAGACCTGGTGCAGCAAGATGATGCAACAAAAAGAGACACAGAGGAAAGACAATAAGAGACACAGCAGACCAGGAAGCTGAGGTGGCATAAGAGATTGAGCTCCTCCCTCCCACTCCAGAAGGTCCCAGGATCGGTTCCTGCTGCTGCCTAAAGAGAAGACAAGCAGACACAGAAGAACACAGCAGACAGTGAGCACAAAAAACAACGAGGAGGGGAGGAGAGAAATAAATAAATAAATATATATTTTTAAAGTTACTGTTAAAAGAAGAAAACGACGAGCAATAGACAGAGAGAAAACATGTGCAAAACACATGCCTAATAAAAGATTGGTATCCTGAATATATAAAGAACTCTCAAAATGCAATAATATGAAAATATCCCAATTTTAGAATATGTACAAACTATTTGAACAGACACTTCACCAAAAAAAGATATATGGATGCAATGAAGACTTGAAAAGATGCTCAACATCATTATTGAAATACAAATTAAACCCTCAACATCTTATTTAAAGTGGATTTTCTCGATCCAGAAGTGTTAATATTTTGATCAGGATAATTTTTTGTTGTTGGGTGCTGTGCTGTTCATTTTAGGGTATTCAACAATGTAGTAGTTTGAGATTATCTTATGAATCTTAAAAAGGGAAAGATTATGTTTGTAAATTATTCTTCTGGGTGTGATATCCTTTGATTGCATTAAATTCAGTTGAGAGGCTTTTGATTAGATTACCTGTTATGATTGCTGTAGGGTTTTTTTACTACATCAGTTAAGGCATGACTCAGGTTGAGTCCCTGCCTCCTTGCTCTGTCTGATGAAAATGGACTCACATGGAGAGACAGACACAGGAAAAGAGAGTTCTGTCATTTTTGATTCTGCCATGTTACAGAAAGGAGAAGGCTCAAATGGCTGAGTCCCCAGGGAGAGATGAGCCATTTGCCTGATACCTTGCAGCAGACCTTGGGAAGAGAGCAGAACAGCTGAGGCTGATATAGGAAGCCCTAAGAGACAAGCCCCATTCTTGCCTGCAGCTGAAATCGGGAAGAAGCACAGCAGATGCACAAGAGAGAGGAAGCCCGGAGGGGTAGGAAAATCCTGGGCAGAGATTGGCTTGCTTCACCATGTGGCAACATGCCAGGATCTACGGTAGCTGACTTTGGTGAGAAAGCATCTCTGCTGATGCCTTGATTTGGACTTTTCATGGCCTTGAGACTGTAAGCTTTTACCCCTTAATAAATGCCCTTTATGAAAGCCAACTAATTTCTGTTTCTTTGCATTGGCAGCCTTTTGGCAGACTAATACAATCAATATCCTTTGCAATATCCTGGACAAAATTGCTGCAGGTTTCCAAATATGTTCTCACTGTCACTGGTTTTGCCCCTCTCTCGCCAGCTCCACACTACTGCCCAAGTTCTCCTCTAAAAACCAAATCTGAATATGTCCACCTGTTGCTTTAAAGACTTTTCTTGGTTTGTAGCTACCTTTTTAGGAAAAATCCATGTTCTCCACAGGGCCCCTTTTTAGTTCCTTACCAATCTCCCTCACCTCTTCTTTCATGATTTCCCATATATAGACCCTGTGTTGCAGCCACTCAGAGCTCCTGACTGAATATATTGCACTCTTCAGTGCTTTGGAGTTCAGGGCATTTGGGCATAGTGGTCTTCCAAACAGAAAGCTCTCCTGCCACTTATCCACCATCATAGATTTCATCAGATATTTCGCAATCCTGAGATAAAGTACACCTTCTCTATGAAAATCTTGCTGCCACCACAAAGCAGTGTTATGCTGAGGTTTCTAGAGTGCAGCCACTAGAAAACATGTGAGAAAAAAGAAAACTTTATTTGCCATCAGCATGAGGGTCTACCTGAAAGTGTGTGCGTATGTTCTTTCTGGCAAGTAAGGGGGCCTTGAGGTTGTTAATGGTTCTCAGTTTTCACAAACAGATATCCCCTGAGAATAAATGAATCCAGGAAAAGTTCATTTGTTGGTCTTGGGCTTAAATTTCTTTGCTCATATGAGTTACAGAAATTTGTTAACCCTTTAGAATTATTTGCTTCATATGATGGAATCCCACAGAACATTTTTTTCATACCTTGATTATAGGTTAGTATTTTAGTATTATCTTTTTCATACGTTATCTCCCCAATTTGGGTATGAATTCCTCAAAAGCAGAGACAGTGTCTAATTTATCTGGTTTATCCTCAGTGCAGCACTAACAGTGTATGGTTGTGTTGACTGTGCACTACTTAGAGGCACTTAGGCAACCTGGCCACCAGCGTGTGTGCTCTAGTAAAGAGCCGCACCCACTAGAGGAAAAGGGGCTCTTCTCTAAATTGTAAAAAGGTCCCAGTAGGCTAGCAGTGAGGCTTCTCCGGTGCTCATGGTTGTTACTCAAGTAAGGCTTGTTTAAATTCAGATTCCTCTCTCAGGCAAATAGGAGGCTCAAGGCTTTGTCCAAGCCAAGAATCCCAGAACTACACCAGGCATCATGTCCTAAAGGGACAAGTAGAAGAGTTAAAAGAGATATAAAAATGAAGTTTATGTAAGGAGACAGTTGGGTACAGTAGGGTAAACGAGGTGACAAGTCAGGGAAGATTATATAAGCACTTATGTGCAGAGAGGTGACACTGAAGGTATTAGTCCAAATTAATTCTTTGGTGAATTTCCACCTTTAATAAAATGCAGAGAAACAAATATCCCTGACTTCAAGACTTATTATGAATAACTTCATAAATACCTTCAGAGAAGTGTTAACATCACTTAATGAAAAGCAATCTGAAAATAGGAAATTGCAAAAAAATATGTATTTTGCAATTAAAGTTATAGATGAATACTGTAAAGATGAAATAGATGTGAAAAATTACATTTAACCCCAACCTTAAAAAAGGAAATAATACGGTTTAGACCAAATGTATGTTTTGGCAAAATTCAAACTTTAGTGAAATCTGATAATACCCAAGTATTTTAAGCATTTACAAAGTCAACTGGCTAAGAATCAAAATAAATGTTCATTTTTGCAACTGGAAAGTCTATATAGTAGGGCTACCTTTTACCAAACTTCATTTAGGGCATTTAATAAACGTTTCACAGACATGAAGTATCTAATATTATTTTGACAAACTCTGGGAAGAGTGAGGAAATACCAGGTTACCTAAATCCTACGAAGAATTGTTCTTGACTTTTGTTATTTTTATGATAGCATGTGGTGTTTTCTAAAGAATATTTTTGCCTAGAGAATCTTAGCTTATATTCAAGTATAGACTAAATTTTTAGTAGACACTAGTAAACATTGGTTGCTTACCAGGAAATAGAGCTGGGTAAGAAAAAAAGGAGAGTGGATTTGGAGGAAAAGTATATAGTAATCTGGCGTAGCATGAAAAATAAGATACATATTATGCAATTTAATACAGGCAATTGTTGTAGTTAGCATGTTACATTTTAAATGGTTGTTTCAAAAAATAATGTTTTTTTTCCCACTTATTAGCTAGTCATTTCTTGGGAGATTTGATCATTTTCAATCTAAAAATAAAGTTGTAAACTAGAGAAATTTTAAAAATATATTTTTCTTCACTAGCTGAGCAGCATTAAGGAAAGATAGAACAAGAAAAACAGCACTTCCATTCTACCAGATGCAATAATTTTACATTGCATCAGATTTTAAGATCCTTTAATTGGGATTTCATAGACATTACTATTTTTTATATTTTAAACTTATTTTTTGACAACTGTGAAAGTTAGTGCATTAGAACATACACACTGAGAATCATGGGCTGCCTGAACTATGAATCCTTGCTTTTCATGAATATCTTGACCTTTGCTTTATATAGATTATTTGTCCAATCATCTTTCAATGACACAAACATATTACTCATCATCTCTCATTGAAATAAACTTTTTACTATAAAATATAAGTTTAGAGCATGAGAAACAAGTCTTTAACAAATACGGGTCAGGAAATATTTCTAGACTAATATGAATAATTAACCATGTTTAAAATAGTAGTAAGCTTTATTGACAATTACTAAAAGATGGAAGCAACATAACTGTCCATCAACAGACGAATACATAAAGACAATGTGGTGTACACATACAATGGAATATTGTTTGGCCATAAAAAAGAATGATCTTCTGATACATGCGACAACATTGATGAACCTTGATGACATCATGGTGAGTAATATAAGCCAGGCACAAAAAGAGAAATATTATAGGATATCACTGATATGAAATAATTAGACTAAACAAATATATAGAGTCAGAAACTAGAATACAGGTTACCAGGGGATGGGGTGGGGGTAGGGAATGGGGAATTAATACTTACTTGGTACAGCGGTTTTTTTTTTGAGATGGAAAGGTTTTGGTAATGAATGGTGTTAATAGTAGCACAACATTATGAATGTAATTAACACCACTGAATTGTACATTTCAATGTGGTTAAAAGGGGAAATTTTAGGTTGCATATATATTACTAGAATAAAAAATTTGAAAACCATAATACTGTGTAACACAGTGAAATCTAATATGAACTAGGAATTATAGTTAATAGTATAATATTAATAATATTGTTTCATCAATTTTAACAAATTTAACACACTAAGAAAAAGTGTTAGTAATAGGGAAAACAGTGTATGAGGGTGTATACAGAACTCTACTTTCTGCGTGATTTTTCTGTAAACCTACCACTTCTCTAATTTAAAAAGTGAAAAAAGCAGGAAATGGTCATAATTTAATTTATTTAAACCTTTTTCCCCCCTTATTTTTCAAAATGAGTATGTCCTTCTGATAGTGTACTAACCTCAGGACTTTGTAGTTCAGTTTGTGTCCACCAATAGCTATTTCAATACATTATATCATGTTCCGATGAATTGTAATGGCATGGAAGCTTCAGCAATGAGGTACATTTCTATCCTAGTTTTGAGATCCTCATGCTAATGGTCTCAGAGCCAAAAGAAATTGCCTTACACGTAGAGTCTACTTGCAGGCATAAAAAGTAGTGTTTCTTTCTTCCAAGTTACCAGAGAAAGAGGAGAAAAATGATGCAAGATATCCATTTACAAGAACCACTCTGCGTTCAACTTTTTGTGTGTAATGCATGGGGAGCCCTGCTAACCTCCCTTCTATTATTTTCTGATGCAGGAATTAGATTTTATCTCTCTTTTCATCATGAAGAGCTGATTGCAGTATACTTGTCCCTATCCCTCCCCTGTCTTCTCTGGAAAATTTAGATTTACTATCTTTTAATTTATCTCAGCCCTGACAATTTTAGTGTCCCCTCAGTCATTTTTGCTTCTTTGGATTTCTAAAGGTACTATTTTTTTCAATAATAAAAAGTAGCTAGTATAAACCTAGTTTGATTCATTTTAAGAATCTAGAAATACTAAAATTATGTGTTATTCTTTCTTAGTATCCGTTACAGTTTAGAATGTGACCTAGGAAAATTTCAGGACAAGGCTCTTTGAGACTGTGGGTCCTGTGTGATGTTTTATGTTTCTAGGCAAGTCAGAGTCCCGGTGTACAAGCACATCCACTTAATGCCTCCCTAATTGTGATCACTCTCGCAACATGATACCACATACTACTAGGATAATTCACTTGGTGCTTATCTGTTTGGCTTCCTCCTAGCATTTTGAATCAACTTTTATTATGATACTGGCAAAATGATGATCACAGATTATATACAGCTTAATTATTCTATTAGTAGTACTTCCAAAGGCTGTAAAATTGTTGTAGAAATGGGTCAGCTGTGCTTTTCATGGCTTAAACAGAATTATTTGCCAACATTTAGAGTGATTTTATTGGCAAGAGACTCCAATGACATCTTTCTAGTTGGCTCTGAGATTTTTTAACCCTGAAGTAACATAGTCTACATTGTTTGTGGTACCATTACCAGTGAGGTCTGATCATCTAATCTCGTTGACTTTTCAGTTCCAGTTACATCCAGAAATTTTTTAGTTCCACCTAAAAAGGGAAAATGCCATCTGCTATATTACTTAATATATCAGTCATGTATTAAATTGTCTTTGTAGGCCATAAATTAAAATAATATGCTCAAAGTTTAAATAAAGTAATATGTGTTCAACACTACTGTTTATAAAGATAAGGGAAAACTCAACCTGGGGTGAGTTTATGGAACTTGGACCATATGGTCAATACTGTCCACTAAGAACCATCTTCTCCAAAAAGATCAGGATGTAAAAATTCTAAAGGAACACTTTGTTATATGACAGTATTTGAATTCTGAACATATTCTGCTTGGATTTCATATTGGTGGGTCTTTTGTATTTCTTCTGACACACCAGCAGGTTGGTGAAAATCTCATTTCCCAGAAAGCTCAAGTCAGCTGAGAAAAATAATTTTCTTCATTTCATTTAATTTATTTTTGGGAACATGTTAAGGCACAGACAGAAGGCACCCTAGGGTTCATACTTCATAAGATGCCAAGAAACAAAATTGAACAGGAAATTCACAACAATCACAAATAACTACAAAAATATATATTATAATAATAACTTCTCTGTTGTGGTACTTTAATATCAACCACAAAATCCACTGTACAAAAGGATCTCACATCTCCAGAGTAATAGTTTACTTTTAATACAACATTTTTACTTTTTAATACATAAGTAATGCATGCTTTTTTTAAGAAAAAAATAAACTGTTGAAAATCAAAACAAAGAAAAGCTCACCTATAAAACTGCCACCCAGAGATAATTATTTCAACATTTTTGTATATTGTCTGCCAGAAATATGGACAAAATTACATCTTTTTATATAATAGAAGTGTGATTATGCTAACATACTATTTTATAATTGCCTTTGTATCACAGAGATTGTAACATATTTCAATACAAACAAATGTATTTATACAGTATTTAAAATATATGAACAATATTACATTGAATATAAGTATGAATTTATGCAACCAACTCCCCTGTTATACAATAATTAGATGGCCAACTGGTTTATGCCAAAATAAATGGCACACATCTGGACCATTTCTTTGGAGTAACCTCCTAGAAAAGGAATTGCTGGGCCATAGGGCATGTACGTTTTCAAAGCTTTGGATCTGTACTACCACATTCCTTTTTGGGAAAGACAGTGGCTCACACTTCCGTAAGCAGTGCCTGAGAATGCCAGAGTGCATGCACATTCACAGCAGTGGATACATAGGCTCATGATAATCTGACTTACATTTTATATTTGCCATGTAAAATTACAATGAAATTATGCAAAATCAAATGTAATTTTCAAATTGCTAGTTTGAAAAGGTTAGAATAGCACATAAAACCCTGATCTTTGAGTTCATACTGGAGGTGAGGTGTTTGCCAAGGCCTGACACCAGAATGGACCCTTATAGCAAATATCAATCCAGTAGCAGAGATGAGGGGTAGGAAAGAGGAAGCTGAGCTAAAACGCCCTCTTTTAACCACATGGAATGAAAGAGAATAGATTTTTTCCTGACTTGGCCTGGTAACTGGTCTTCAGTATAGAAAATCCCAATAAAGGGGGTCCTGGAAACTTGTGGGCAAAAGTGGGTTTGTTATGGGAAGAGGGGGATGAATATCCCCTATTTGTGGATGGGTATGGCAGTGTTTTGGATCTCAGTGTTTTTCAAGTTGCTGCTGAAAGTTGGGCCAAGCACATTTTAGTTACAAGAGGAGAGAATAAGAAGCTAATGATGGTCTTTGCTAATGAAGATTCTTTGGTGAGAGAAGAGCAAAGTGTTCTCAATATATTAGAGCTTTTATTCCCTAGAGTTTTGTAACATATTAAGCTTGTCTGTTAAGCCAGGAACACTGATATTTACATAATGATAATGAGTCACAGTAGTCTGGGTACCATGCTAACTACTTATCTGCATTTCAAATCATCCTCACAAAAGCCCAGCTAGTTAGGAATCATTATTCTCATTTCATAGACAACTGAAACCCAAAGCTCCCCTGAAAAGTTGTGAAATTGCTTAAGTAAGTGAACAAATTGGGAGTGTAAGCTAAATCCATCTTACTTTAGTTTGACTTTAGAGCTTAAGTAAGGAGTTTAACACCATAGCATACTGTCTTTTAAAAATATATTTGAAAAATAAAAGTTCTTTTTCTTAATTTTTGTAAACCATACATGTATTTCATTACTTCAATATGTCTGTTTCTACAAAAGTGAAATATAATCATTGAAAGTTTAATGAAATGTCAGTATTTAAACACAGTACAATACACTTTGATAGGAGCTCAGTAAGTATTTCTTAATTTATAAATAGCAGTCTTTTTAAGAAAAGGAAAACAGTATATGATAAATGTTAAATGTACCTATATTAAGAAACCACATTATGATCATAATGATTGGATTTGGTAAAAAGAAGTTGAGAATGATAGTTTTGAATTAATATTACTGATCATGTTTTAGGAGATTTTCTTTCTACTCTTTCTCATTTATTCTATATAAACTGTTCAAGGTAAGGGGGTTAGATAAGCAGAAAAACAAGGTAGTGATTTCAGATACATATACAGTGACCCAAGTATTTTAAATATTAAAATTATGGATGTTATTTATTAGGAGAATATAGAAATGAAACTTGAATTTAGAATAATAGATAATTTTGAAGCAAGAAATGAAAATTTCTACATGTTCAGTTTACTAGATAAAACTATTGAACCATTTTTCAAATGTAGAATTTAAGATGAATAAGTGAGAGAACATGAAGATGTAATCTGTAACAATAATGTTTTCTTTAAAGACATATCACAACTTTGGATCTGAATTCTTCATTACTCTTCTATGAAAATGTTACTACTTTTTTGCTTGGGTATAAACACACTATGAGAAAATTTCTCAAGATTGTTTGTATTTGTTTAATTACACAAATATAGATGTGATGGTTAGGCTAATGTGTCAACTCGGCCAGGTAATTGTGTCCAGGTGTTAGGTCCAGCAAGCACTGGGCTAATTGTAATACAAGAGCATTTATGGACTTTGATCACCAGTGAGTTTACTGCATGGATGGCTGATTACATCTGGATCAACCAGGGAGATTGCATCAGCAATGGGTGACGCTTTTATCCAATCAGTTGAATGCCTTAAAAGGGGAAGTGATTTCAACATTCAGAGAGAATTTCCCAGCTCGTTTTTGTTCAGCCAACTTCTTGCAGAAACTTATCAAGGACCTCTCATTGGACTTTCATCGGAGCCCCTGGTTTGCAGCCTGCCTGCGGAACCTGGACTTGTGCATCCCCACGGTCGCGTGAGAGGCTCTTGTAAAATCTCATATTATTGACAGATATCTCCTGTTGATTCTGTTTCTCAAGAGAACCCCGACTAATACAACAGGAAAAAAATTCTCTGGCTTATGTACATCCATCTGCACTTTTGTGTGTATTAATATTAAAGGCTAAAAAATGAAATAGATAATTTAGTCAGTTTTCTGCTTCTTTTATCAATTTTCTGTGAGTTAATACTTTGTCTTCAAACCATTTGCTAGGCAGAAATCTAAAGGTGCCCCCTCTCCTCCATCCCCAAAATTCTCATCTCTTGATTATTCAAACAAATACTAATCTAGGTACTATATTACATTGCAGATGTAATTAAGATTACTACTCAGCTGACCTTAAAAGAGGGAGATTATCTTGAATTATCCGTATGGACTCAAATATAATCAATGAGTCCTTAAACCTGAAGAGTGGGTCAAAAAGATGCAGCAGAAGGGAAAGCCAGAAAAATTCAAGGATGAGAGGAGATTGACTTGTCAATGTTGGGGGTGGGGGCGGTGTGGGGAGTGAAGAAGTGAGGGGAGAATGGGTGGGGGAAAGATGGAAAGCATGAAAAGAAATGCAGACAGCTTCTACAAAGAAAGATCAGCCCTGCACTGAATGTCAGAAAGGAAATAGGAACCTCAGTCTCACAATTGCCTGGAAGTGAATCAAGCCAACAAGCTGAATATGCTGAATCTTGCTATGTCTGATATAAGTCACCCTTACCTATTTTAGTTGCTGAGGGCTAAGTGTGGTGGATTGAATTATGTACCCTAATTTAGACATGCCTTGGTCTTGATCTGCATTCTTGTGAGTGGGAACCCATTGGAAACAGGACCTCTTGAAGATGTTATATTAGAATGAGGGTGGATGTTAATCCATATTAGTGGAGTCTTGTATAAACAGAAGAAATACAGACATAGTCAGAGAAAGCCATGGGGAGCAGCCAAAAGCCAGAAGTCAATGGAAACCAGAAGAGAAAGGAGAGGACATTGCTGTGACACAAGGCAGGAGACAAGCCCAGGAACCCAAAGTATCCTCAGCAGCTCTAGAGATCCTGCCCCATAATGTTACAGACTGGAAAGAAAGCATCGACTTGCTGACACCCTCGGTTTTGGACTTCTCTTAGCTTAAAAATGTGAGCCTGGGAGAGGAAGCCAAGATGGTGGCAGAGTAAGGAGTTCCTGGAGTCAACTCATGATACAGGGCAGTTAGTAATCACCCAGAGCTACCTAAAGCACCTATTTGGGGGCCCCAGGAGACCAGAAGAGTATCCTGCAACATCCTTGAAAGTATGAAAAGAGGAGACTACCCATTTGCAGAGAGGATTCCTGAGTAGAGCATTCCACACCATGGAGGTTGGTACCCGTGGTGCAAGCCGCCTCAGGAGCTATTCCTTGGCAGGAGTTGGAAGCTCCATTTCCCAAAAAATGGGGTAGGAAGGCACAGTGTGACACCGACTTCAGCTACTGATTAGCAAATTCAGCGGGCTAAAGTATAATCCTAAGAACAGCTAAACTTTGAGCCTGTCTAGGTCAGAAGGCTGGTAGCAGCCATTTTGACTCCACCCCCAGCCTGAGAAGAAGTGGGGCTGATTGAAAATCACAGGGCTGGTAAGGACTGACTTCTTTCCACCCAGGTTGGATTGCAGGTCTAGCCTAAACCCCAGTCCCACCTCCAGCAGGGAGGAAGCTGGGGGACCTGCACCACCTCTCTGGGAAACCACAAGCCATGCCACAGAGGCTGGTGCCCATCCTACTCTAGCAGTGCAAGCTGCCTCAGGAGCTATTCCGTGGCTGGAGTTGGAAGCTCCATTTCCCATAAGCGGTGGAGGAAGAGACAGTTGTCCACCAACCTCAGCTACTGACTAGTGGACTCAGCTGGCTAAAGTATAACCCTAGAAACAGCTAGAGTTTGAGCCTGTCCAAGTTGGAGTCTGGTAGCAGCCATTTTGACTCTGCCCATGGCATGAGGGGAAGCAGGGCTGACTGAAAATCACAGTTAAGTCAGGGACTGGCTTCTTTCCACCAAGATCAGACTTCAGCCCCAGCCTAGGATCGAGCCCCACCTCCAGCAGAGAGAAAGCTGGCAGGACCAGCACCAGGCTCTCCAGGCAACTGCAAGTGCTCTCCACAGGCACAGACTGACTAGCCAGTCACCTGGGGCTTCATGCCCACATCCCAATAAGATAGGAGAGGAGCTGGGTATCCTCGGCCTCTCTGGGCAACGGCAGGAGTTATCCACACGAACTGGTTTGTTGAGTGCCTTCAAGTCCATCTCCGCCTCTGTCTCCCCATTGGATAGGAGGGGGCTGGTGCTCCCTCAGCCTCTCAGGGCAACTTCAGGTACTTTTGGCCTGCACAAACCCGACTGTTGGGCACTTGTAGCTCCAACCCCAATCCCCAATAGAACAAGAGATGGACTATGTTTGCCCAGCCTCTCTGAGTAACTGCCAGTGCTTTTGGCCCACACAACCTGGACTGGTGGGTACTTGTGGATCCACCCTCATGCCCCAGTAAGAAAGGAGGGGGCTGGTGTTTCCACAGCCTTTCTGGGCAATGGCAGACACTTTCGGCCTGCATGGACTGGACTGTTGGATGCCTATGAATCCACCCCCATCCCAAATAGGATAGGAGGGATCTAGTGTTACCACAGACTCTCCAGACAATGGCAGGTACGTTCAGCCTACAGGGACTAACTGTTGGGTACCTGTGGATCCAACTCCACACCATAATAGGATAGGAGGGAGTTGGTGCTTCCTCAGCCACTCTGGGCAATGGTGGGTACTTTCAGCCTACAGGGACTGAACTGTTGGGCTTTGGTGGTTCCGCTTCCACCCCCAAAAGGCAGAAGGGACAGTACTCCTTCAGCTTCTCAGGGCAACTGCAGGCATATTCGGCCCACACAGATTATATTGTTGGGCACTCTAGAGGGTCCAT
Source organism: Cabassous unicinctus (assembly GCA_029593785.1). Taxonomy (NCBI): domain Eukaryota; kingdom Metazoa; phylum Chordata; class Mammalia; order Cingulata; family Chlamyphoridae; genus Cabassous; species Cabassous unicinctus. Next base: position 17,240 of record JAQZBX010020360.1, read on the forward strand.
TCCCACCCCTAGCAGGGAGGGGTCTGGTGGTACGTCAGTTTACCTGAGCAACTGTGGTCATTTAGGCCCACACAGCATAGACTGCTGCCCAAAACTATAGCTCCATCCCTGCCCAAGGTAGGGGAAGAAAGGGTGTAAAGCTTTATAAGTCTCTCCGGGCAACTACAGATGGTCTTGTCCTGTCCAATTTATTCATGGCTGCAGCTCTGTCCCTACCCCTGACAGAGGAGAAAGGTGGGAGAAGCTTCATCAATTCCTGGGGCAACGTGGGCAGCTTCAGCCTCCATAGCTTACAACACCAACTACATCCTTGACTCCTACTACACAATCAGCAAGGGAGAAAAGACAAGAAAACCCTAAACTAAAGGGAGAAACTGCACCCAGAATAAATCCATCTAGCAAGCCAGATGTGAAAACACCAACAAAAAATTACAATCCATACCAAAAAAAAACAGGAAGATATAGCTCAGTTAAAGGAAAAAGATAACCCTGCAGATGACATAAAGGAGTTGAGACAACTAATCATAGATGTTCAAACAAATCTCCTTAATAAATTCAATGAGATGGCTTAAGAGATTAAGGATATTAAGAAGACATTGGATGAGCACGAAGAAGAATTTGAAAGCATACATAGAAAAACAGCAGACCTTATGGGAATGAAAGGTGCAATAAATGAAATTAAAAATACACTGGAGGCAATAAAAGTAGATTTGAGGAAGCAGAATAAAGGATTGGTGAGCTCAAAGACATGGCCTCCAAAAGTGGACATACAAAAGAACAGATGAAGAAAAGAATGGAAAAAAATTGAACAGGGTCTCAGGGAACTAAATGACAGCAAGAGATGTGCAAACATATTTGTCCTGGGTGTTCCAGAAGGAGAAGAGAAGGGAAAAGGGGCAGAAGGAATATTTGAAGAAATAATGGTGGAAAACTTCCCAACCTTATTGAAGAACATAGATATCCATGTCCAAGAAGCACAATGTACTACCATCCAAACAAATCTGAATAGACCAAATCCAAGACACATACTAATCAAAATGTCAAATGCCAAAGAGAGAATTCTGAGAGCAGCAAGAGAAAAGCAATGCATAACATATAAGTGATACCCAATAAGATTAAGTGCTGATTTCTCATCAGAAACCATGGAGGCAAGAAGGCAGTGGTATGATATATTTAAGATACTGCAAGAGAAAAACAGCCAGCCAAGAATTTTATACCTCGCAAAATTATCTTTCAAAAATGAGGATAAGATTAGAATACTCACAGATAAACAGAAACTGTGAGAGTTTATAACAAAAAGACCAGCTTTGCAGGAAATACTAAAGGGAGTGTTACAGCCTGAAAAGAAAAGACAGGAGAGAGATACTTGGAAGAGAGTCTAGAAATAATGACTGTATCAGTAACTGTAACTAAAAGTGTCAAAAATAAAATGACAGATAAAACACAAAGATCAAAATGGATGAAATAAGAACTGCCTTTACAGCAATAACATTGACTGTTAATGGATTAAACTCCTCAATCAAAAGACACAGACTGGCAGAATGGATAAGAAAATATAAGCTATCTGTATGCTGTCTGCAAGAGACTCACCTTAGACCCAAGGATACCAATAGATTGAAAGTGAAAGGTTGGAAAAAGATATTCCATGCATGCAGTAACCAAAAAAAATATGGAGTAGCTATACTTATATCAGATGATATAGACTTTAAAAGTAAAAATGTTAATAGAGACAAGGAAGGACATTACATGTGAATAAAAGTGATGATTCACCAGGAAGAAATAACAATCATAAATGTATATGCACCTAACCAGGATGCCCCAAGATACACGAGGCAAACACTGGCAAAACTGAAGGGAGAAATAGACATCTCTACAATAATAGTTGGAGACTTTAATACACCACTCTCAGCATTGGATAGAACATCTGGGCAGAGGATCAATAAAGAAACAGAGAGCTTGAATAATAGACATATGCAGAACATTACACCCCCAAACAGCAGAACATACATTCTTTTCAAGTGTTCATGGATCTTTCTCCAGCATAGATCATATTTTGGGTCACAAAGCACCTCTCAATAAATTCAACAAAATTGAAATTATACAAAGCACTTTCTCTGATCATAATGCAATAATGTTGGAAATCAACCAGCTGCAGAAAAAAAGGAAAATTCACATATATATGTAGATTAAACAACACACTCTTAAAATAATCAGTAGGTCAAAGAAGAAATTTCAAGAGAAATCAATCAATATCTTAAGATGAATGACAATAAGAATACAACATATCAGAACCTATGGTATGCAGTGAAGGCAGTGTTGAGAGGAAAATTTATAGCTCTCAATGCTTACATTAAAAAGAATAAAGAGCTAAAATCAATGACCTAACTACACAGCTGGAGGAACTAGAAAAAGAACAGCAAACTAGTCCCAAAGCAAGTAGAAGGAATGAAATAACAAAGATCAGAGCAGAAATAAATTAAATTGAGAACAGAAAAACAATAGAGAGAATTAAAACCAAAAATTGGTTCTTGGAGATGATTAACAAAATCAACAAACCCTTAGCTAGACTGACTAAGAAAAAAAGAGAGAAGATGCAAATAATTGAAATAAAAAATGAAAATTGGAACATTGCTACTGACCCCACAAAAATAAGAGAGATCATAAGAGGAGGCTATGAACACCTTTATGCCAAAAAACTAGAAAATGTAGATGAAATGGAAAAATTCCTAGGAACATACAAACAATCTACACTAACCAAGAAGAAATAGAAGACTGCAACAAACAAATCACAAGTAGAGATTGAAATAGTCATCAAACAGCTCCCCAAAATGAGAAGCCCAGGACCAGATGGTTTCACAGGTGAGTTCTACCAAGCAATCAAAGAAAATTTAGTACCAATCTTACTCAAGCTCTTTCAAAAAATTAAATAAGAATGAAAACTACCAAACTCATTCTATGATGTGAATATCACCCTAATATCAAAGCCAGATAAAGATATTATGATATTATGAATAAAGAAAATTACAGAACCATTTTTCTAATGAATACAGATGCAAAAATCCTCAATAAAATACTTGCTAATCAAATACAACACATTAAAAGAATTATTCATCATGATCAAGTAGGTTTTTATACCAGGCATGCAAGACTGGTTCAACACAAGAAAATCAATTAGCATAAT